>CAOKZL010003273.1:0-110665 GCA_948472985.1 Iguana delicatissima | reverse complement strand
TTAGATACGGAATCGCAAAGGGCAAAAACATCTCCAACTCCCTCCCACCAGTAAAGGAAGGAAGGAGAGAAGAGGGGGCGGCTCTCGCTGCGACTGAAAAAGCCTCCCTCCTGCCCCCTCCCGAAGCCTCTCTCCCGCCCCACAGAGCGGCCGCCCGGAGGATGCTGGGGGCCTCTTCCCTATGAAGGGGGAGAAGAGCCGGTGGGGGGCGGCATCAGGCTCTCTCCTCCCTCGCACACAGGCCGCGCCTTCCTGACTACTGGCGTTGGCCCCCATCCCGCCACCGGACTACTTTAGCCCTCTTCCTTTCGAGGAGCTCCAGGGACCACCCAGGGGTGGAGGAAGAAGGAAATTGCCTTTGCAGCCCAGCTGGGGGCCTGAGAGATGGTTTTGCACTTTCTCCCGTGTTCAATTGTATGTTCATTTATTAAGATCTCGGGTTCTGATTATCATGACCATAGAGAAGAAACGGCGGTTATTTTTCTTTAAATCAAAAATGCAGCTGTGTTTTGCCCGCCTGGCCCACTTACCTGGGGGCAGGGGCTCCCAGACGAAGGGGAGGGGGAGGCCGGTGTTTGCCCCCTCCAGTGGCCCAGCTGCGTCAGCGAGTGAACGGCTTTTAGGGGAGGGGAGGGGAGGGGAGGGGAAGCTCCCTTAGTTCGGCGCCAGACCTGACTGGGCGGAGTCCCGAAAGTCCTCCTCCGGGAGGGTGGGATCCGTCGCCCTCCCCCACGCAAGGACAACCGCCGAGCAAGTCTTTCCAGTGAAATTTGGGTGATTATTGAACAAATTCTTATTACACCAAATCAAACAAAACAGTTACCTGCCTCCAGGTGTATCAACCATCTTGACCAGAATTGTCTAATTTCCCCCCACCCCCTGCCCGGAATGAAGTGACATTGGAGGTATTTGGGGAAATAAAAATGGTGGCCATGCAGCTTGGCTTCAAGGATTAAGGGACCAGTCCCCCCTCCCCCACCCTGGCCAAGGACTGAGGGCCACTGGCTGTGCCCACCTGGCCACTGCCTGAGGGCGCCGCCTGGTGACACCAGGCTGCCTTGCGTTACTCCAGCTCTTCCAGGAGAACAAACCCCATCCTTCCCGCCCGAATTCCTCCGCATTTGGAGGGGGGCGCAGGAGGAGTGATCTGACTCAGAGTCACCCCCTTCGGAAGGGTGGATCTTCCCCACGTTTGACCCCCAAGGAAACGGCCGGGATTTCAGGCTGCCTTTTCCAAGGGTCTCCTGAGACCACCAGTCCCGCGATCCTCCAGCGCCTGCCCTGCTTGGCCCGGAGACATTTCGGGCCTTCGGGAGGGTCGCCGGGCTGCAGGCAAACCTGTTCTCTTCACCTTGGAGCAGAGAGAGGGACTCGGTCAGGAGACCCCTGAAAAGAGAGGCGTGAATGCCGCTGTTGGGCAAATTCAGTGCATTTGTGGCTGGTAATTATTATGGACATGCCGCTTTATTGAACCACATCCTCTTATCGACATTAGGATGCATGAGCGGAGGCTGTTGTTTTAAACGCACTCATTAACCACACAAATCTGCCCTGTTGACAGCGCACTTTTGAATTAAACCCCAGACTGTAGTCATTGGCAATTTATAATGCCATTAGCAACACTTGCGAAGGTTACAGGCATCAAAAATTGTTCAGCCATAATTATTCTTAATGGATACAAGGAAGAAACTGACGCAGGGCTGCTTTTTCATTAGCTTTCAATCAAGGCTGATGGCTCTGAGAAATGTACAGTAAGTGCATTTTGGGAAGAAATAATGATGTTGCAACACCTTTCTCTGGAAAATGTTCTCAGTACAGAACTTAACTTTTAATAACCTTAATTTGACATAATTAAAAAAAAACCCTCTGATTTTGCTTTGGAGATCTTTCAGCAAACTGTTTGGTCTGCAGATTAACTCTTCCTTCAATGAAGCTCACACCATGGCTGGCAGTGCCAGCCAGTCGTTTCTGGTCTCCACCGGTGGCCAGATCTCCTGGCTCTCAGAAGCCTCCCCCATCTCGGAAAGGGGCTCCGGGCACTGAGTCCTAGGCCTCTTCCCTCCCTCCTTGGAAATCTTGGGCCTCTTGCTCCATCTGACTGAATCTCCACCATTCCTAGATGTGCAAGAGACAGAAACCATGGCTGCATCTTGGAAAGTGCAAAAGTGTCAAATTAGCCCAATGCGTTTTGACCAAGAAATATTTGCATGCTAAAGAAAAAGAAATGCAATAATAGCTATACACTTAGATAAAGCATACGTTGGGCCAATCAAGAGTAAAACCTCTCCTATACAGGCTGAGCCCCAAGGATTTTCCAGACTGTTCTTGCGTTAGGTCTCCCTGGAATCTGCTGGTGGGGAGGGGGTGCTTGTCCTTGCTGCTGCTTCACCCACTTCCTCCATTCTTGGGGAGGGGGTCAGTTTGTAGTGAATTCTTGGATCTGCACTAGGGCTTCTCGCGCAGGGCTCCGGGCCATGGTTTACTGAGAGCAAATTTTGAATTTTTGAATCTGATTTTTTTTAAAAAAGGAAGGGAACATTTTTTTTCTCCTGTGTCTCAGAATTCAAACCAATCCACTTGAGGATGAGAATGAAAGTTACAGCTGGTGCCAGAAAATTGCCCAGGAGCACAAAAATATTTTTTGAATATTTGAAAAGACTGGAGAACCTCAGCAACAAATATATCAACCTCTCCCCCCAATGGCACATGTCCCCTGTTGGGAGGAGTCTGATCTCTCTTTTACCCAACAGGACAGTTCCTTCTGCTTTCACTCAGCCCCCTCCAAATGGGTCTCAGAAAGGCTTCCTGCAGACTTTGGTGCAGACCCAGGGCTGCTGGCTCTCTCTGGAGGAATGGCTGCAGCTCCTCCAGCTTCCCAGCAGAGGCCCTGTCCCACCTGGCTCCTGGAGATCCTTAAACTGGACGTACTGGAAAGTGAACCTCGGGGTCCTCTTTTACCACTCTTTTCTGCCAGAGGGGGTGGGGTGTGTGGGCACGTGCACCTAGGGGAGGTCAGAAGAAGACTGCAGAAGGCAAGGGGCACCACAAAGTGTTGGGCGGCTCCTACACTGTCTCCCAGTCCAGAGGTCCCCAGTGGCAGGGTGGTGCCTGCTGCCTGGGCAGGGAAGCACCGCTGCCCCTCCCACTCTGGGTTTGACTGAGAATCTAGGAGACTGGGGTTGAAATCCTCACGCATCACCAGAACCCCCCTGATGCCCTTGGGCAAAAGCCACACTCTCTCAGCCTCAGGGGAAGGCTGAGCACCAAATCTGCTCTTGATAAATCTTGCCAAGAAGTTGCTGCAAGTTGGAGTTGGCCTGAGGGCACATGACTGTGGATGAGAACAGCAACAGGGACAGCAATGGGGGGAAAGCCCACCAGGAACACATGAGCCTTTAAAAAATGCATCGGGGGAACCAAGAAAGGGCAACGGACCCCTTCAGTCATCCTGAAGGTTGCTGGCCGAGAGATCTTCAGCCCTTGGCCTCCTGGTCTGGCTCTGAGTGAGACCCCAGAGTTCTCTCTCTCCTGCCTCCTGGGTCTTCTTACCCCACAAAGTGAGACAAAAGGCCTGTTAAGTGGGCTGTTTTGGCGGGACATTCCCCTGAGCAGGAAGGAGGGTGTGCTCCATCCTATGTCCTCCTCCTGCTGCTACAGGTGGGCTTCATCCCAGGGGCAGGGGGACTGCAGCTGAGAGGCCACTGTGGGGAGCAGAAGAGGCCTCCCTGGGCCTGATACAGGCAAGGACATTTCTTGGGTTCCTGTGATTAGCCAGGGCAAATTCCCCCAAAGTGTTCATTGCAAATCCCAAATGTAGCCAAATCATGGAGAGGCCCAAGGAAATTGTACGACACTCATGGGGAGAGATGCTGCCCTTCAGTTGTATCTTGCCGGCACGCTGTCTGCCTTGGGAGTGGATTCGCTCCAGGAGATCTGAGAAGAGGTTTGGATGGCAGTGGCAGCACCTTTCCCATGCCAGAGACTCTCCAGAGGAAGAGGCTGTCTTTGGATGGGCCAGCTTGCAGGGGCTTTCCTGCTCTTCCCCTTGTCCCCCCCCCGTCCCTTCCCCATTGCCCAGCTTCCCTCTTCCTTTCTCCCAACTCTCCAGCTTTGAACACCACTGGCTATGGTGGTGGCCTTAGTGTGACTCTCCCCGCCCCACTCTTTTTTGGCTTGAGCTGAGCAGTAGGGGGTCTCCCAAAGGCTGAGGAGGACGTCCAGGGAAGAGAAAACCCTCTTTGTTCCACGCTGGTGAGGCACAAGTTCAGGTTATTATGGCAGCCTCAGCCACGGCCCCCTTTCCCCCCACTGAGAGAAATCAGGGCCCTTACCCCCTCCCCCTCCCTCCCCCTCCCCTCCCCCTCCCCCTCCCCCTCCCCCTCCCCCTCCCCCTCCTCCCTTTGGGTTCAGATGCCCATGGTCAGAAGTCAACTGTCAGCAGGCACAGCTCCTGTCATAGTTCTCAGGCTGCAGAATAGTATCTGTTATAAGATTGGTAATGTGTTAATTTATAGCTTCTCCCCTCTCTCGTCAAACGTGGACTTAAGCCATTTGCCTCCCAGTACCTGCGCTATTTGGGGAGGGGGACTGTTTGAGGCGCTCCACCAGTGCTCTTCCGAGTGGCTGGGCCCCAACTTGTGGGGCACCATCTCCAGCCGCGAAGGGGACTGGTCCTCCTTTGGCTGCCACCACTCCTTCCAGCACTTGCCTATCAGCCTGACCCAGGCGCATGGCAGTCAGCATCCAGTGGATCATGTCTTGGGGTGCAGCCACTCGGAGGACATCAACAGGGGGCCAACAAGACCTCCCCCTCCCCGATATAGATACCCCGAGGAGTCTCAAGAACCACCTCTAGAGGCTGCTTGAAAGACTTGGGGCCTTTTAGAGAATTAATACACACCTTTCCTCCAGGCCTTCATTCAGACTTTCCCCTTTATAAAAACACCTCCACTTGCAGAACATTTCTGAATGAAAATAAATGGGGAGCACAAAAAATGTGACTTGGCCCTTGCAGGGGAAGCCGCCTGTCCTTGTCAATGGGTCTGGGGAGGGAACCCACACAGGAAGCCATCCCCTCTGTGCAAAATTTGGCACTGTGAGCCCAGAGGGAGGGAGTCAGGTGGGCTAGAAATGTGAGAAAGAATGACAAGAAAGTCAAAGGCCCATGGCTGGAATCCATAGGTTGTTGTGGGTTTTTTGGGCTTTGAGGCTGTGTTCCATTAGTATTTTCTCCTCTGTGGTTTTTTCCGGGTCTTGGGGCTCTTCTGATGTCTGCACTGGGTAACCATTGACCTGACAAGAATAATTTTCAAAGATCTGATTTGGGGCAGTTTGCCTTTTTCAGCCTTTTATGGAAATGTGGTGACAAAAGAGTGAGACAGTTTGGCACCTTCAGTTCCCCATTACTGTAAAGTTGCTGCAAGGCAGGCAAAGGTCATCTGCACCTATTTTGAACACAAAGGTGCCCCGGGCCTCAAAGTCGGGCTTCCCCATGAATGGACAGACAGATCAGGGTCTCGGGGCCAGAGCTGGAGAGCAGGCCTTGCTTGTGGAGGGGTTGTCTCGTGCCCATGCAGGTGGAGGATTTGAGAACAGCCCCCTTACAAGGGGGCAGTTGAGGGGTCCTGTGGGTCATGTAGCTGACCTGAGGATCAGGTGGCTGTTCTGCAGGTGGGGCACAGAAGCAGCAGCAGCCACGGCCCAGGCTCCCTTCAGCCACAGGAGCCAGGAAGGGCGCTGCAGTGTCCGGAAACCTGAAACTGGTGGGGTTGGTGGTGGGAGAGTTCTCTTCTCTGTGGGGTGGGCAGAAAGGCTCAGCCTGCATTCTCAGTCAACAGTGTAGCTCAGTGGGATTCAAGAGCCCAACATGGATGCCCAGTGAAGGAATGTCTGTGGCCATCACTTTCATTCATTTAAAGAGCATTTTAGGCTTCCTTTCAGGGCAAAACCTCCCTACCCTTGGGGACACCGAGGCCGAGAGACTGCAGTCCATTTGGCCCCTCCATCATCCACCAGAGGCAGCCATGAGAATGGAGATGAGTCCACGGACCCAAGACCTGCCTAACCATGAACTGCCTACTTTGGAGTTCCCTTCTGTTCTGAACATTGCAAGTGCTCCCTCTGATCCAGGGGCTCACATCTTGGATGAAGGCTCAGCTTCTGCCCCTACAGTGTAGGACAGGCTGCTGCAAAAGAGCCTCAGCTGCCTCTTCCTCACCCCGTGAGCACGTTGGAGGCACAGGCTTACGGTTGCTATTTCTGGGGAAGGAGAGCTCCATCCACACTCCACCTCTTTCCAGGGCTTTTGTAGAAAAGCAGAATCAGCTAGTTCAGACTATGCTTAGGTGGAACACCTAAAACAGAGCCCTTGTTACGGAGGAGGCCACTTGCGGGTGGGTGTCCCTGTGTTTGTGCAGCAAACAGGCAAAGGGCATGTGCGTATGTACCGTGAGCGTTGCCCTTGCTGAGAGTTTTCAAGCTACAATTCTGGTATTCAGAGAAAGATTATTGTCTCCCAGTGCTCACAGTGGATCAATGCTTTCCAAATAAAGGGCACACCAGAAGTTGCTTCCTTTGCTCGGATCCAGTTTTAGTTTTGTACAGTCACTTATGGATTATAGCTGTTTTAATATTTCCATTGATGGCTAATAGGAAGCAAGAATCTTTGAACTGCCAAAGCCTGACTTGAATCTGTTGGAAAAATTACCAGCATTCTCTCTCCCTGCTCCACCTTGTTATTAGAACAGATGGGCAATAGCAAGATAGGGCCTCCCTTTTCTGTTGCATGCCAGATCTTCTCCATTTGCCTTTCTCTGTCTTTTATTGCATGATCATAAATACCTTTGGTGCTCAGATCATGTGACCCAGGATAGTTGCTTGGGTCATCGGTCTTATAAAAGTTAAGACCTCCCTCTCTCTGAATAGAGATCTCTCTCTCTCTTTGTTCTCAATGGCTGCTTTCCCTGAACTCTTCGCATGCTCCGAGTTTGAGTCCCATCAAGGAGGATGGTGAGTTAAACTGAAGAATCTCCTATTCACTAGATTAGACAGGTAGCAGGCTCTCTCAATACAGATGTAAATGAAGAGTCATTAGTAAAGTATTTAGTCTTTTATTCAAAGCTACCTGCGTCTGTGTTTATTCCAAGTACCAGTCTGAAGCCACAAGTCATTAGATAAAACTTCTACCGCTTCTCTGTGTGATTTTGCTAAATGAAGATTGGATCCTGACAGGTTCAGTCTCATTTTCCCCTACAAATTTGGGTTACGGGCCCAGAAGAGAAGTTCTTTGTTTGATGACCACGTGGCACCCGGCCGGCAGAGACTGACCGCTTGAACAATGGTTTCTAATCCATTGCTTACTATTGAAAAGTTAACTGGTAGCAATTACCGAAATTGGTCTTGGAATATGCAAATGCAATTAACTACAATGGGACTGTTTAAAGTTGTGAAAGGACAGCGGCCCACAGAAGATAGGGCAAAGCAGAAATTTGATGAAGATGATGAGAAAGCAACTGCTTATATCTGCTTAGCCATTGATCCAAGCATTGTTTATCACATTAGGGACCTGAAAAGTGCTAAAGAAATATGGGAAAAACTGAAGAGATTATTTGACTCTCCCAGTATTGCAAAGCAAAGTGGTATTATAATCAGACTTACAAGAATGAAATTGTTAAATCCTAGATTTTTGAATGAACATATTAACACTTTCATGACTATGGTATCTGAATTGCAAAGTGCTGGAGAAAATCTTTCAGAACCTGTGAGATTGGGAATGTTTCTAGGAAGCTTGCCTGAATTTTTTGAGCCCATAATTGATGCTCTACAAATTAAGGGAGATGTAAATTTGGAAACTGCTATTGCTGAAGTTATAGAATATCAAAATAGGAAAAATTTGAGGAATTTTAAACCTGAAGTAAGAGCTGCTAGAAAAGAGTTTACTCAACTTGCTGAGGAGAATTTGCACATCAAAGAGTCTTCTTCACAGAGAACAAATAGCCACAAAATTAACATATCAAAATTTCAGGGAAACATCAGGAACACAAACCCAGTGATAAAAGTGGTTTTAACTCTAAGAAGAAATCTTCTGAAATTTTAATGTTGGTCTAATTAATGAACAATTGCTCAAGCCTATGCAAAATCAAAAAGAAAATATAATTGTAATTGACAGCGGTGCTACTAGTCATTACTTTAATCGGAGAGAAATGTTTGTAAATCTTGATACAAGCATACATTTTCCTGTTTATTTAGCAAATGGCCAATCAGTGGTTGCAAAAGGGAAAGGGACAGTTCTTTTGCAAACAAAACTTGGTGCCAACAGGATAGAGACTTTAAGAATTCATGATGCTTATTTTGTCCCAGATTTAAAAGTGTCTCTTTATAGTGTCAGAACAACTACAGCGAGAGGAAACAGAGTTATTTTCAAAAAGGAAACTTGTTTTGGTCTTCATGGCAAAAATTTAATTTTTCGAGGAATCCTAAATGGTGACTGTTACCAAATGCAAATTTTGGATTCATATGCAAATACTGTGATCCAGTGTAATCACAAAGACTGTTTAAATTTATGGCATCGCCGATTTGGGCACAGAAATGTACAATGCATTCAGAGACTGGCTAATCAAGAACTTGCTATAGACTTTAATTTTAAAATATGCTCTAACAATGAAAGATGTGAAAAATGCTTAAGGGCAAAAGCTGTCAAAGTTTCACATCCGCCAGTTACTGAGAGACAATCCACCAAACCACTAGACCTTTTATATACTGATCTTTGTGGTCCATTCAGCCAAAAGTCTGCAGGTGGAAATTCTTACTTTATGACTATTATTGATGATTTCAGCAGATACACATACACTTACCTTCTAAAAGAGAAAAGTCAAGCTTTTGAGAAATTCAAGGAATACTTTAATCTTGTCTCTAATAGATTTGGCTACAAACCTAAAAGCCTACGCTCTGACAATGGAAGTGAATTTGTTAATGCAGAGTTTGATGAGTTTTTTAAGGAACATGGAATTGAACATCAAACTACACAAGTTTACACTCCAGAACAAAATGGAGTGGCAGAACGAATGAACAGAACTCTCAAAGAGATGGCAGTCACAATGCTTTTAGAGGCTAACATGCCTAAACGCTATTGGTCTGAAGCAATTATGACTGCTACATACTTGTGCAACCGTCTGCCAATTAAATCCAGAGATGCAACTCCATTTCAGTTATGGAATGGGACTAAGCCCAAAGTGAATCATCTCAAAGTTTTGGAAGTAAAGCATATACCTACATTCCCAAACAGAAAAGAGACAAACTTGACTGTAGAAGTGAAGAGGGAATTTTTGTTGGTTATGCTAGAAATGGTTACAGAATTCTAAATCCAGATGGGCGTACAATAAAAGTAACAAGTGCTGTTTATGTTGATGAAAGACCACAGCCCAAATCTAATCCAAACCAAGATATCTATCCAGATTTGTTTGCAGTGGAAGGAGACTCCCACCAGCAACCAGAGTATGTGACACTGTACAATCCTCCAGATGTTTGCATCCAGAAGGGGCTACAGATGTGGTGATCCAGCCAGAGGACGCGGAACCGGACGGCGCTCAAGGAGCAGACCCAGGTGTCCAAGTCCAGGTAAGAAGATCTGAACGCATCAACAGAGGCGTACCACCTGATAGACTGTCTTATCTAGCCACAGAGGAGAACATTCCACAACCCTCTGACTGGCAAAAGATCAAGGGACTACCAAAGTCAGATTCTCAAAAGTGGGTGGAAGCTGCTGTTGAAGAGATGAATCTTTATATAAAAATAAAACATGGACTTTGTCAGAATTACCAAAAGGAAAAAGGGCAATTGGCTGTAAATGGGTCTTTACCACAAAGCAAGATGCAGAAGGGGAAATTCAGAGATATAAAGCCAGGTTAGTGGCGAAGGGATTCACACAACAATTTGGTGAAGATTACAATGAAATTTTTGCCCCTGTTGCCACACACACAACTGTGAGAACTCTCCTAGCTGTTGCAGCATCTAAGAAAATGCATGTGCAACATCTTGATGTTAAAACAGCTTTTCTTTATGGACAATTGGATGAGGAACTGTACATGGAACAGCCTCCAGGATTTCAAGTTCCTGGGAAAGAGCATCTTGTATGCAAATTGAACAAGAGCATTTATGGCTTAAACAGGCTGCCAGAGCATGGAGTGAGAAGCTAAGCCAACTTCTTATCAAACAAGGCTTCACTCCAGGCACTGTTGACAAGTGTGTTTACAAAAGATTCAGAAACAATAAATGGACTTATATTACATGTTATGTTGATGATTTGATCCTGTGCAGTCAAGATAAAGCAGATATGAGGAGATAGTCAACAATCTCAAGAAAGAGATAGACATCAAGAATTTGGGAGACATCTCACACTATCTTGGAGTACAAATAAAGAAGCAGTGATGGAAGCTTCTATCTTAACCAGAAACAGAAGATAATAGATCTTCTGGACTGCCTTGGACTAAAGGATGCCAATATTGTGGCAACCCCAATGGAAGTGGGTTTCTTAAAGGACACTAAGAAATGTGAACCCTTGAAAAATGGAGACAAGTATAGGACTGCAGTTGGAAAGCTCCTATACATTGCTAATTTCACCAGACCTGATATTGCAAATGCTGTTGGTATCTTATGCAGAATGGTTAACTCTCCTACTGAAAAAGATCTCATTGCAGTGAAAAGAGTTGCCAGATATTTGAAAGGAACTGCAGATTACAAGCTGATGTTGCCAGCCTGTGATCAACCACGACTGGTTGCCTATGCGGATGCTGACTGGGCTGCAGACCTAGCAGAGAGAAAAAAACCAGCGGAAACCCCGATCTTCTATGGTGGAGGAGCTATAAGCTGGTCAAGTAAGAAACAATCTACAATTGCAGATTCTTCCACAGGTGCTGAGTGTGTTTCTGCAAAAACAGCATGTGATGAAATAAAGTGGCTGCATAACTTACTTCTGGACTTAGGCATAACAGAGCCCAAGCCAACCATTTTGATGCAAGATAACCAAAGCTGCATCAAACTTTCTGAAAGTGAGAAGCCACTCAAGAAGAACATTGACATTGCTTTCCATAAGGTGCAAGAGATGTGTCGCAATGGAATTGTTCAGGGTAGAATACTGCAATACAGAAATGATGCTTGCTGATATTCTTTCCAAGCCTCTACCAAGAGACCAGTTCCAGAGACTACGAGAAGGCATGAAGATCCTCGATGTGGGTCCAAGAGAATGAGAAGGGGACTGTTGGAAAAATTACCAGCATTCTCTCTCCCTGCTCCACCTTGTTATTAGAACAGATGGGCAATAGCAAGATAGGGCCTCCCTTTTCTGTTGCATGCCAGATCTTCTCCATTTGCCTTTCTCTGTCTTTTATTGCATGATCATAAATACCTTTGGTGCTCAGATCATGTGACCCAGGATAGTTGCTTGGGTCATCGGTCTTATAAAAGTTAAGACCTCCCTCTCTCTGAATAGAGATTTTCTCTCTCTTTGTTCTCAATGGCTGCTTTCCCTGAACTCTTCGCATGCTCCGAGTTTGAGTCCCATCAAGGAGGATGGTGAGTTAAACTGAAGAATCTCCTATTCACTAGATTAGACAGGTAGCAGGCTCTCTCAATACAGATGTAAATGAAGAGTCATTAGTAAAGTATTTAGTCTTTTATTCAAAGCTACCTGCGTCTTTTGTTTATTCCAAGTACCAGTCTGAAGCCACAAGTCATTAGATAAAACTTCTACCGCTTCTCTGTGTGACTTTGCTAAATGAAGATTGGATCCTGACAGGTTCAGTCTCATTTTCCCCTACAGAATCGGGAACCAGCATGAAAGTGGAGGATTGCTCTCTGTGGAGTTGGGCCAGGGAGAATTTTCTGAGGGTAAGAGCGTTTAAACAGTGGACCCTGCTCACTGGAGGAGTGTACTGGAGTCTCCTCCTTCTTTGGAGGTTTTCAAGGAGAGGCTGGATAGCCATCTGTCAAAGGGAGCATTTTGATTGTGTCTTCCTGCATGGCAGAAGGAGGCTGGACTGGATCTGGCCCTTGGGGGTCTCTTCCAGCTCTATGATTCTATGATTTTCCAGGCAGCAAACAGAGGTCCCAGCTGAGCCTGGAGGCCAAGAAGAACTCCAGTACCCCAGAGAAGCTGCCCTCCCCCTTGATCAATGTTCCTTGGGCCACAGGCAGGTAAGGCACTGGACGTTGGGGCTGGGCCAGGTTCACCACGGGGATGCCTGCCGGGGGTCTGCATGGGCCTCGGGGGGACCTGGGCAGTGGTTGTGCAGGGGTGGAATGGGCTTCCTCTCCTCTAGGGGTGGAGAGAGAAGAGTCTGTTTCTTTGATGTAATAGTTCCTCATCCTGGTCTCCTGGAATGGTAGCAGCCCTAATGCAACCTCATGCCTCATCTGTCATTTAGAAATAAGAGTTATTATCACATTGAAATTGATTAATCCATTTGATAATTAGTAAACTTCAGTAACTACAAACACATCTTTGACATTTAATTAAGATTCAATAACTGTCTTGTTAGACCTGCATTAAAGACTGTCACAGCTAATGAAAGTGCCTCTGCCCCAGTGACTGTTTGGGAAGTCAAGCCCTCTTAGTGTGTGTGGGGGTCGTAGCCTTTCTTTGAGGTTCCCCTTCCAAATCTGCATGGGGGCTGAGGGGTGGCTGGGTGGGCCTGGATCCTCCATTCTACCACAGGCAGGAGGAGATGCCCGACAAGTCACTGGAGGTCCATACCCTCCTCACAGAGGGTGGGTGGGATTCTGCCGCCCTCAAGGACACCATAACACGGCCCTTGTATTAAATATTAAATACCCTCAAACCCAGCAGGGCTGAACCCCTTGCCACCAGCAGCCCCAAAGTTTTCTTCATCTCATGCAGGAGTGCCAAGCTAATGATAGCCAAACGAGCCATGGGCAGAAAGTGAAGGAAGGCCACCGTTGCCTGGGCATGGCTTGCAGTGCTATGCCTTCAAGTCTTTTCCAACCCTCTCCCAGGACTCCATGGCAAAATTTCCTCCGAGGGGCTTTGCCACCATGTGCTTCTTGTCAGGCATTCAACTCCCAGTCTCCCAGAGCCCCAGAGCCCTAGCCCAAGACTAGGACCACTACACCTCACTGGCTCACTACATCCCCGCCCTTGTCGCTATGTTTAATCTGTCAGATTCTGCTAATGCTGCACAGGTGGTGGGGACAGGCTACAGGCTCCCCTTAGCACTGCTGTCTGCTTTACGCTTGTAGGCTGGAATAGTGTGAGTGTCCTGAATGAGTTAAGGAGGCTTCTGGGGAAAGACAGAGGGAGGGAGTGAAGGAATGGAAAAAGACGGAGGGAAAGAAAGAGAGATGGGGAGAGCTTAATAAAGGAAGAATGGAGGAGGGGTTTGGGGGAGGGGCACCCACAGCCAGGCAACCCCCTCTCACCCAGGCCAAAGGCAGACTGTGGGCTGGATGCCCATTTTGTTCCTTTATAAAGAAAAGATGGGCCGGACAAGGCACCCCCCCCCCGCTTGTCTGTCTTCTTCCATGGCGAGAGCTTTATTTCTGAAATGTTTTCCATGGGCAGCAGTTGCCAGGCTCCCCTTGGGGGGGGTGGGAGAGGGGCAGTGACCTTTGCTGTAAGAGAACACCTGAGAAACAGAAACACGGAGCCCCTCTGAAACAGTTGCGAGAAATGTCTGAGAGCATAAGACCCCCTTCACGGGCAGAATCCAGATCTTGAGAAGTGGGAGCACCACCACCAGCACCCACTTTGGCTTTGGTGGGACCAGTGTGCTGTTGCTGCTGCCACTGCTGCTGAAAAGAAAGAAAGAAAGAAAGAAAGAAAGAAAGAAAGAAAGAAAGAAAGAAAGAAAGAAAGAAAGAAAGAAAGAAAGAAAGAAAGAAAGAATTCCATGTTGCCTGTTTTGAGACAGATGTGTGTGTGCGCGCAAATGTATGCATGCACAGATTTACATGCATGACAGAGTGCTGCAGTGGTTTGAGCACTGGACTCTGTAGACTGGGCTGAATCCCCCCGTTCAAGCATGGAACCCCCCGGGTGTTCTTGAGCAAGTCACGCTCTCTCAGCTGCAGAGGAAGGCAAAGGCAACCCCCTCCAGACAAATATTGCCAAGAAAACCCAAGGACCAGGTCACCGTATCAGAGCCAGTGTGGGGTAGTTGTCTAAGTGCTGGATGGGGACTCTGGGAGACCTGTGTTCAAATTCCCATGCCACCACAGGAACCTACCAGGGTCTTTGGAAGTCACCCTGTCTCAGCCTGAGGGGAAGGCCATGGTGGTAAACCCCTTCTGAGCAAATCTTGCCAAGAAACCCCACAATCAGTTTGCCTGGGGGTTGCCATAAGCCCCATAAGGGGGTTACCACTCTACTCTGCTTAACACTCTACTCTGCTTTGGTTAGACCTCATCTTGAATACTGTGTCCAGTTCTGGGCATCCCAATTCAAGAAGGACATGGTCAAGCTGGAGCAAGTCCAGAGGAGGGCGACCAAAATGGTGAGAGGCCTTGAAGCCATGCCCTATGAGGATAGACTTAGAGAGCTGGGTATGTTTAGTCTGCAGAAGAGAAGGTTAAGAGGGGACGTGATAGCTATGTTTAAATATTTGAAGGGATGCCATGTAGAGGAAGGAGAGGGCTTGTTTTCTGCTGCTCCAGAGAGCAATAGATTCAAGCTGCAGGAAAGGAGATTCCACCTGAACCTCAGGAAGAACTTCCTGACAGTCAGGGCTGTCCGGCAGTGGAATCTGCTGCCTCAGAGTGTAGTGGGGTCTCCTTCCTTGGAGGTTTTTAAGCAGAGGCTAGATGGCCATCTGTCGGGAGTGCTTTGAGGGTGTCCCTGCATGGCAGGGGGTTGGACTGGATGGCCCGTGTGGTGTCTTCCAACTCTACATTTCTATGATTCTATGATTCTCTGATTGTATGAAATGACTTCAAGATACACCACAACAACAGTGTGCCTGTACACACAAACACGGAGGGGGGCGGGGGAGGGGGAAGAAGGAGAGAGGCCTGGTTGCCTTTGCATTATCTGGGGGAGGGGATTTTACCCCAGGTCAAAGGATCTCTTGGGCTGGACTGGGGGGGGCAAGAGGAGAAGACATCCCCCTTCTAAAGGCCTTTGCTCCTAGGATGGGAAGGAGGGGGGATAAGGCCCACCTCATGCTGCCCCGGCACCTCCAATGCAAAGGGGAAATCCTGCTAGACCCTCCCACCCCTTGTCTTTCCTGGCCAGTGCTGGGGGCCAGGGGGGCTGAGATCTCTCTGATGCTCCCTCCCCAGCCAGCCAATGCCCCAAACATGCTTCCATCATGTAGGTAGGTAGGTAGGTTTCTCCCTCCTCCCCAAAGCCACTACACAGGCGGTGATGTATGTTGTTTGGGGACGAAGCTCTCTCTCTCACCCCCCACATCTGCTTTTAGGAAAAGAAAAGCCCTCTGGAGGATTCCGATGCAAGATTGTGGCCAAGCTCATGTCCCTTTTGCCCTCCCCCCGATGTCCTGGCTCCTTCTCAATGCTCTGCTCTCTCTCCAAGGCTTCCTCTGGGGCTTGCCAGTGCCGCCCCCTAGGAAGGCCATGCAAGACCCCAAAGAGAAGAAGGGAGTATCTACCTGCGCACCTGGCTGGTATCCTTGCCGGAGCCCTGGGCTGTGGGGTGTAAGGGTTCTTCTTTTCTTTGGGGGTGGGAGATAGATGGAGATCAGGCCCAAATACAGGGCTTGCCATGGAAAGAAATGGAGGCAGAATATTGAATTTTGGAAATGGTATGGAATTAGATAAAAAGATCCCATGTAGATTTTGTTAATGATTCATAATCAGCTAATAAGCTCATCTCTAGGAGAATAATGATCCTCAGACCTGCTCACTCATTTATCACTATGTTTTACAACACTGGAGAAGAAACTAATTAAATCCCAGCATCATTACATAGAATTCCTTTTAATAGAGATACAATGATGCACTGGAGGCGACAGATTATGCTGCAAATTGTACCAAGAGGGTTTTTGGGCGGCGGGTTTTAATTTACACATTGGTGTAGTGCCATACACTTAAACAGTAGCTAGCCAGCAAACAGCTTAAGCCCTTGAAAAATGAGTGTGTGTGTGTGTGTGTGTGTGTGTGTGTAGAAAGTGAGAGCGAAGGAGGGGCTGCCCAAGATATGCTGCTGCCTGAGGCAAAACACATGAGATCTGCCATGCTAGAAAGCAGCTCCCCACAAACTGGCCTGTTTAGGGGTGCACGTGGGGCCACGGGAGCAGCCAGGGAGCTTCACTTCTGCCCTCCCTCCCTCCCTCCAACGAGGAGGCCACCTGGTGGATGGAGCCACCAGCCTTGCTGGGATCGTTACCTCTTAAAGGGGGCATCCGGGGCCATCTCCTCTGATCCCCTGCCAAGCACTCTCGAGAGACAGCAGCCCAGCCTCTGCTTAGAGATCTCCAAGGAGAGGGGGGGTCTGCCACCCTCTGAATCAGTCCACGTTCCACTCTTTCACAGCTTTTACCGCCAGGATGTTCTAATGTTTAGGTGGAATCTCTTTTCTTGGAATTAGGATCCCTGGTACAGTCCCACAGCGGAATCCCAGTGAAGCCAGCAGGATGGGGGAATGGCTTGGCAGGCACAGTCCCCCTCCAAAAAATGCAGGACTAGAAAAGCACCACAGGGTCCTGAGGCTTCCTACTTCTGCCAGATCAAGCCCAAGGAGAAACATAGGCACTCTTTCCCATGTTACTCCTTCCATCAGATTTAGACAGGAATACCTGCATGGCAGCGGGGTGGGAGGAGGGTGGGGACGGACCAGACGGCCTTTGTGGCCCCTTCCATGTGATTCCATGAAGCGTGCAAGTGTTGGGCATGCTCCTCCAGAACAAACGGCGTGCAATTCTCAGGTGGAGAAATTCAAGAGACCCTTTTATTTCCCACACAGAGAGGACCTGGCTGTGCCTCCTGGTCATGCTGCCCCTGTTAAACATGAGGACCCTCAGAGGGAGGGAGGGGGGTGGCAGAGCACCAGGAACATGCTCTGGACACAAGGAGACCCCGTCTTCCTGGGGGCCTGGATCCTCAATTTCACTTTGTCCTCCGTTCAGTTTTTGTCCTTCTAGGAGATTATGAAGAAATCTACTCTTTTTAGAAATAGCTTATATTTTTTTTCTTTGCACCCATCTCAGGTTCACACTTCCATCCTCCAGAAGAGCTCTGACTTTTCAACACCTCTGTGAATGGCTGGGGCAGCAGCCAAAGGAGGGGGAACCCTTGGCCTTCCTGCCTCCCAAAACTGTCCCCTGGGGCCAATGGAGAAGGCAAGCATTGCCCATTCCCCCTTCCTCTCCTTCTTCCTCCAGGGAGAGGTGCTCCTTTCCTCCCCCTCCCCAAGGTTGTCTAGCTGGCCATTGGAGGCCTCTGGGAGTTTTCCTCTCTCTCTCTTGCTCTTCCTGCCCCCTCTGTGCCTTTCCACTCCGCCTGCCCCTCCTTTGGCCAGGCCATTCGCCCCACAGAGGCCTTGGCACCTGGTGAAATGGCTCAGCACAGAAAGGATCCCAGCCCAAGCCTGGAGCTGCCTCTGCACCACTCCCTCTCAGCAAGCTGAGGGAGAGGGGAGAACTGCAGGGGAAGGGTGGTGGGCAAGGGGCATCTTTCCTTTCCAAGCGTCCTGTTTTTTGACTTGGGGAATGCCCTGGACAGCATCGGACTCTCACTGGGCCTTCTTCTCTCCCACCATCCATGGATTCCTCTTCATCTGCAGCAATGCAATTAAAGGATCTTCTGACGGTGCCAATTAGTGCCTTAAAGGGTCTGAGCCTGGCCCTCAGGCACAATCGCCAGGCGCTCAGCAGCAATACTGCAAACATCCATTAGCCATTACAGCTCTCATTAGTCCTTGAAAAACAACTCATTAGTGTCCTTGGAACTGACAGGTAAATACAACTAATGGGATAAATCTATCAATAAATCCATTGTGTGGCACAACCTGCCTTTCTGTGCCTGGGCTGTGCCAGTCTCTCCTCCGAAGGTTAAGTGCTGCTCCTTCAGCAGAACTCTGCCTGAGCAGCAAGGCGCCACCACTGGACCAGCTCCGAGCAGAAAGACAGAAAGAGGAGGCCAGCCAACCGGCCAGCCAGGAGAGAGGAAGCGAAAGGGGAAAGGCACACGGGGAGCGGAGAGCACAAAATGGCAAGTGACTTGACAGGCAAGGCGAGGAGGGGGCACCAGAGGTGGTAAGGATGTGGGAGTGCCTGAGTGTGTTTTAAACTGATTTACTGAGATAGGGGAAAGAAGGTTCACAGCAAGTTCAGGTTGCCATTGAGTGCCACAGCCACTGAGGGAAAATTAAACTTTATACAGTCATCAGTTTGTGTGAATTTAATTGCTTATAATGATATGTAATGAGCACATGTGAGCGTGGAGAAACTTTGGACCAACCTGAACATGGGACTGTTGCCATGGATGGAATACCCAGTGTGCCCCAGCATTCACCTGTGGGTGGGAGAGGTCTTTGTTGGTTCTGCCCACCCCACCCCAGGTGAACCGTAGGATCCACTACAAAGATTGTGGATCAGGACAGAAGCCTAAATTGCCTTCTTGTGGGGATGCCAGCTGCCCAGAGTGTAACATGCCTCAGTTCTGCCAGGGGGCAGCGCGTGCCAACCTGTGGTCCTTTCAGGAGCTGGATTGTCCAGGGAAGTTGTGGGGAGGGAGGGAGGGATGGGCAGATAGCCCTCTGGGAGAAGGATCCAAGTCCTACCAGCTGCCAAACTGAGGCTGTGGCTCCTGCTTGCGGGCAAACAGAATCACAGCTATTTTAAAGGCCACGCAATTCCCTGGCATACCTTTTGTCCCTTCTGCTCCCTGGGACTATCCTCTGCTCTGTCAACTTAATTAATCAGACATTTAAAGCATAGCATCTTGATATTAAAAGGCGGCAGGGAAAGAAGAAGGCGAAGAATCTGTTAATTAAAATGTCATTTAGCCCTAGAATTAGTGAGCCTAATTGTATGCTGTTGCTGCTGCTTATCTTGACTCACCCCGAGCCAGGACATGTTGCTGCTTCAGCCCTTCTGGACCACAAGGCAGAAAATCCAGAAGCACCCCAGACACTGGAGCAATTAGTCCAACCAGGAAAGATCTGCTAATAAGAACTTTCATCACTAGAGAGAGAGAAAGAGAGAGAGAGAGAGAGAACTTTGTCCCAGAAATGGAAATTCTCTTGAAGCATTTCTACTCCCATTAAGTATTCAGATGCATTACTGTGCATGTGTTGGGAACTACATGTTGTGAAACGCAATTCATGTGTGTATTGAGCTACATGTCACCCTGTGCTCACATAAAGTACTGGTGTTCCTTTCAGCAGTGTAGAGGCTTTGGTTTCCAGAACCCCAACGGTGGTTCTGTTGCCACAGCAGCTGACTAGAACTGGTGGCCCACTGACAAAGTAAGCATTTCCTTTTGAGAGGTGCAAGGGCCAAGATCCTGCAATGGAGTTTTGTTACAAAAATCTCAGCATGTAGAATTATGCATTTGTCGTGCTACACAGCCCTTGCATTGAAGGGCAACAGTGCGCAGCAGGACGAAAGCACCAAAGGTCCCACAGAAAAGCAGCCAAGGTCTCCATGTACATCTATGCACAGTGCCTAGCCATGTGCTCACACAATGCCACCACACAATTCATTTCCCTTCTGAGACATTAAACAGATTGCAGACCTTCTCTGCTGTCCAAAAATGTCTACCTACATCTACACATGAGTAAGGCACCAATGGCCATGCACCCAATTTCCATAGGCTGGGACTGAGATGGGCCACTTCCTGTGCCAAGATGCAGAATGCTGCTAGCTTGGTTGGTCGAAAGCTCCAGACCTAGTCCTGTGTGGTTGGAAAGTGGGAGGAGGGGTGGAGGCACGCCCACCACCATGATCTCGGCCCCTGCGGCCACCACCACCACCTTACATCACAGGCAGCCCATTGCCCCGAAGTCCATGGAGGAGGGATGATAGTGGCCAAAGGATCCAGAGGACCAAATAAAAACACCCCCACAACTCAGAGCACTTGCCATGTTTTGACCAATTGGCCTGTGGCCCCTGAGTGTCCCCTCTCTTGCTCTCCCGCTTTGTGGGACATCCTTTCCCCTCCCCATTCCTCCCTGTGCACCAACTGACCAATCCCCCTCTCCTTCCTTCCTTCCTTCCTTCCCTCCCTCCCTCCCTCACTCCCTCTCCCCTACCCAGGTCCACTATTGCTGTGTGATCTTTGTGCCTCCTTTCTCCCAGAAGGAAGAGGCCATAGTGATGCTTCAGCCCAGAGGGAGAAGGAGGCCTCTCCACAAAGCCTTTTAGCCTAAAATGAGGGGGGAGGGGGGACTAAAGAGGAGTGAAGTAATGGTGGGGGAGAGGACATACGTTCAGCAACTCTCCAGGTTATTTTCCTGGTGTGAAGCTAACAAGCCATTGTGATAATTTTGCTGGAACTCCAAGCAGAGTCTTAAACATGGCTTATGAAACAAGCCCCATCCCCCACAAGCATTAAAGGAGAGGAGAATAATGGGGGGGCTCCACAAATGGGCTCCATTGTGGGACCAAAGATGTCAATCACACCAGCTGACAAGCATCTCAGATTGACAGACAGGCTCTCTCTCTTGACTTCTTCTGCTATCTGGGGGAATGAGGAAACTGTCTGCTTCTGCAGGAACTTGTTAAATTGCCAAAGTCATTACCAGCCACCAATTACTACAGAAAAGATAACAAGGTGCATTTTAGAAAAATCGATGCAACAACATGCATTTCAATAAAGCAAGTCTTCAGAACTTTACGAAACAAAGCCAACTATTTAGCAAATACAGCAACGGGGGGAATTCCATGAATATGCAGGAGGAGGGCACCTCCCCACCCACGAAGGAGGCATGTTGTCAGCACCCACCCAGGGCTCACCCACAAAAGGCATGGCCCCCTCCTTTCTCAGGCCATAGACTTAGAGGGAAACAAGGGAGGAGCGTTAGGGGCAGACGGACCCTTATAATAGGTCCACGGCCCCTCCAGAAGTTAGGAGTCCTGGCAAATCTAAACCTTATCAGGTAGCAATCTGCCCATAACAAGGAAGTTCTTTCAAACCCCCAACATCCATGGGAAACTGCTGAGAGAGCCCTGTGGCCGGATATCACCAGTATGCTGATGTGCAGCTCTCACTCTCCTTTACAACTGATGCCACGGAAGCTGTGGTGGTACTGAATTGCGGTCTGGATGCAGTAAAGGACTGGATGCTGATGAACAGATTGAGCAGATCAAGGCTTAATCCTGGCAAGATGGAAATCTTGGGTGGGATCGCTGCCTGCTCAGGATGGGGTTGCTCTCTCTCTGAAAGATTGGGTTCAGAGCTTGGGGTGCTCTTGGACAAAGCACTGCACAGGAATGCCAGGTTGCAGCAGTGGCCAGGAGCACTTTTGCCCACCTTTGGCTGGTGTTCCAGCTGCAGCAGTTCTTGGAGATCTGGCTACAATTGAACTACTATAATTCACTCTACATGGGGCTGCTCTTGAAAAGAATTTAGAAGCTGCAGTTCATGCAAAATACAGAAGCCGGACTGGTGTCAGGTGTGCATTTTAGAGACCAAATAACACCAGTCCTGCAGGAGCTAAAGTGGATTCCAATATGCTTCTGAGCAACATTCAAAGTGCTAGTGTTGACCTACAAACCCCTGAATAACTTGGGGCCAGGATATCCAAAAATCCAATGTCTTCTCCCATAGAAGCCTGCTAGAAATTTGAGATCTTCAGAGGAGACCCTGCTGCATGTCTCAACACCTCATGAAGCTAGGCTGGTGGGTACTTGCAGCAGGGCCTTCTCTGTAGCTGCCCCTCGACTGTGGGACTCCCTACTCAAGGGAGTTGGGCCAGCTCCATCTCTTTTAAGCTTCAGACAGGTGGCTAAAACAGTGCTATTCCACATGGCATTTAAATGTTTCAAAAGTGGATTCTACATTTGTTTTTAGACTGTTATTAGGAATTTTTAAAGAGTATTGTAATTTGATTAAATACATTCTTATCATTGTATTGTTTTAACTGTTTTTATTTGTTCATCACCTCAGAAGCCTTAGTGGACTGGGAGGAAGTACAGAAATACTAGAAAGGAAAGAAGGAGGGAGGGAGGGAGGGAGGGAGGGAGGGAGGGAGATTAGTTGGGACCAACAACAGGGTCTGGACTGTTATTTCCATTGACTCTCAGGTGAGGACAGCCTTGCAGGAGATTTCACTTGCTGGGAAATTGCAGTGAAAGAGGCAGAAGGACTTCTGCACTAGATGCAATTAAAGTTCACTTGCTTTTTAAAAAGTGAATTTGTAATAAACTTTTTAAAATTTCTGGTGGGAGCAGAAGCCTCTGCTACCGCATTAAAACCAACATGTAGCAAAGTGAAAGAAAGGTGCAATGAAAGGTGAAAGGTGCAATGGTTTTTGTGATCTGTCTTGTGGCCTAATTTCAACCGAATGCTCAGGGAGTGAACTCCGCACCCCCAACACACTCGTCTTGAGTTGTACCTTTCTGCAAAGCAGCCACGCAAGAGGTTCTGCAAATGGACACCTGAGCATGCAACCACTCTGTGCACAACTACCTGTGCAATAAACCCTGCCCTTGCATTACAAGGGAAGGGCCTTGTGCTGTTCCCTTGTGCCGCTGGATCTGGGCCAAGGGACCTCCCTTCAATAGGCCTCCTCCTTCCTCCACAAGCCTCCCTCCCTGCACTTTGCTTGTGACTGGCATCCACATGCCCAGCGCGGGACGAGCAGGAGGGCCACGGCAGTGCCTTCTGCCTCCATGTAGGACTGTCACCACGGTACTGGGGGAGCTGGAAGGAGTGAGCATGCCCCCCCAGCCCTTCCCCCAGGTCCCCACTCCAGCCCACAGATGAATGTTCAGTGTGTGCCCCTTTCAGTCACTGCAATGATGTTATCAAACCAAAGCATTTTCCATGCAATTATAAAACAGGTTCCAGCCGGAAAAAAGGGGCGGGGGGGCACCTGCACAGAAGCTCAAAGCTAATTAATTTCTATTACTGGTGAATGAAGAACCACTTAACATGTCTTTTCTTATTTAAATTACTATAGATGACACCTGCTTTTTTATTCTTGGGAAATCCTTCTACAATACCAGTTAAATTATGTAAGACGGTAGAAGTTATGAAGAGGAGGAAATTAGCATTACAAAAACATTTCTGGTCTACAATTTGTGATGGAAAGAAAGAGTTATGATGCTCTGTTAAAGGGCCCAAGGATGACTTCACAAGCTGAGCGCATCCCTGCGCTGGTTGCAGTGGTTCGGAGCTGGAAGGTGCACCACTGCCTTCAGGAGAGGTCTGTCATTTGGCTCAGGGAGGGGTGGGGTGGGGTGAGGTGAGGTGAGGTGAGGTGGGGAGGGGCCTGGCCCTCCTCAGATGGGACACAATCCAGGAATGGGGCTCCGGGGTAAGTGAAGTTGAGGGGAGACAGAATTTTCTCTGGTTCTGGAGGACCCTCCAAAACATTCTTCACCCCCACACACACACATTTTTTTGACTAGTCGTGGGAGCAGCAAAGGGAGAGGGGAAACAGTCCTCAAAGCAGACAGGTAAAAGAAGGCTGCTGTAGCATTGCTCATGGTGAGACCCCAAACCCCCAGAAATGGTGAAGGATTTCTTTGTCTCCCCAACAATTCAGGTCCACCCCAGCGTAATCCCTGCAGGGCCACTGCTGTCAGGCGGGATGAGGGTGGAGTGAGTTGAAGCTGCTTGCCCATGGAAAGAAGCAAGTGGATCCCTCCACAGCCGAGAACAGGGGGCACACCCCACCACTCTCTGCAAGAGCAAAGCCACTCTCACACCCCTCCCCGGCCAGGAAACCCACCAACAAGTGTCCAGGAGGATCAGGAGGGATCCCCCCAAATTTTGCAGAAAGCCAGGCTTTGAGAGGACCCCTCCACACCCCTTCTTCCAGAAATGGGGGGCTTTTACTTTAACTTCTCCCCCAAGCAGTTCATGGTAGCATTTGTGCCCCTCGTTTGATCCTCCCAATGAGGCTGCAGGCAGATCTGGCCAGAAGGCCCCACTCGCTCACCTCCCTTGGGAATGGGGGTCAGCCCAGCTTTGCCCCACCTGCCATGGGAAGCCATGTAATTCTTTGATGTTTGAAAACCGGCTTTATTGTGTTGTAAAGGGATGATGGGATTGAGTGAGAAACAGCATGATGGGAACAAGCGAATGTTATTTTAACAATTCCTGATAAGGACAAGCAGACAAGGCCACACAGCTGGCAGGTGATGTGAGAGTCTGGGGAAAGAGTTGTTTTAACTAACTGTCACACGAAAGGCTGGCACATGCCAATTTGCAATGCTGCACCTTAAAAAGCACGGCAAATCCTAGCATTCTTTAGTCTGGGCAACCATCAAGGTGTGCTGTTGTTTTCTTCACTGTTCTGAATAAAGCTTTTGAACCCCTCTAAGCCTTTTCTCTAGCCTAAGGTAAACCAGTACATGACGGGGGGCCGCCGGGGAGCAGCATCCCTCATCTTGCCCGGGGGCTCGTGCTCCTGGTGCTTCTGTCGTGGATTCTGCCCAGCAGCCTCAGACTCCAAAGCACCTGGACCAGGCGCAGGACGCCCGAACAGATAAGCGGGGGGGCAGAGGGAGGGAGGGACAAGGAGCTAAGCAGAGGCAGAGGGAGTCCATGCAACACAGTTCAGGGTGCAGGAGAGGGACCCCCTTTGAGGAACTGGGCCTGTAGGCCTCGTGGGTTTGAGAGCTGAGGAGCCCCCTCATTTTGCTATCTCCCAGGCTCTGCCCAGAAGCCCTTTTCGCACAGAGAATCTAGATCTCTAATAAGAAAAAGACTGAGAAATCTGAGGCAGCAAAACCTTCAGAAGTTAACAATAAACATGATCCAGGGAGTGGGAAGTCTATAACAGTGTGTTTGAGGTTTAGGGATTTCTTTCATTTCTTTCAATTTTGTAGGGTTTTGTTTTTTTTCCAGTTTCTTATATCTGTGTTCTGCTGATATCTGAATGTTCGGTGTTGGGTTTTTTTTTCTTTTCACCCTGTTTGTTCTATATGACATGTGTTTTTCTTTTCTTTTTTCTTTTCTTTTTTTTCTTTCTTTTTTTTTTGTAGTTTTAATAAAAATTGCTTTTTTAAAGAAAAAATCTCGGTCACATTTGTCGTTTTTTCCATTTCTGGGAATAATTTCTTTCTGCTGAACTGAGGGAAGGCAATTCAGCCCCAAAGTGCGCTACAGCCTCTGTTCCGCTAGGTCTTGATGGGCCGGCTAAGCCCATCGTGCCCCGCTACTGATGGGAACTGGAGTCCAATAGCACCTGGAGGGCCCCCATGTCCAGAATGCCGAGGATGCCTCTTTTGATGACCCTCCCCGCTGCGCGTGGCATCACTCTCTCAGCCCTGTCCCGGCGGTGCCCGTGGGGACCTCTCTCTCTCTAGGGGATGGGGCAAGGGGCGGCCCTTTCCCTCGCTTCCGGCCTCCTGTTGCCCCGGGTTGCGGGGTGCCGGACCGCCGGCAGGACCCGCCTCCGCCTTCCCCGGGCGCCCGTTCCACCCCCGGGGCCGCCGCGCCACCCGCTGCACCAGGGGGAAGCTGCGGCCTCGCCCGGCACCGGAGAGGTTCAGGCCGCCTGCCGAGCGGACCCCCCCCACCCTCCACCCCCGCCGTCCCTGCCGCCCTTGCCCGGGCGAAGCCGCGCGCGGCCGGGACGAAAGTGACAGCAGCGTCTTCCTGACGGGGAATAAGTGGTAGCTCAGCTCCGTCCTTGTCAGGGCTCTGACAGCCGCGCGGATGTCCTGCCGGGCCCGGCCCGGCCCGTCGCCCATTAATCAACCGGCTGACAGCCCAGGCAGACCCCCGTCTCTCGCTCCCCTCTCCGCGCGGCCCAGCGGCCCGCCCCCCGTCCTTCTCATCCCCCGGGCCGTCAGTAGGAGGGGCAGAAGAACGGGGCGGGGGACAGTAGGTGCGGTGCAAGCGTGGCGTCCCCCAGGAGAGGGTGGGAATTGGCCACTGGGAGCCACCGGGCAGGCGCCGCAGAGCAGCAATAAACTCTGGGCGATCCCGGCGAGGGACCCCGAGTCTTCCTCCCCAAAGGCTTCCTCAGCGAGGGGGCGGCGCGGTGCTGCTGGGTTATGCGCCGGGAAGAGGGCCCCGCAGCGGCAGATGGAAACTCGCTCGCTCGCTCTGGCCTCGGTTAGCGAGCGCGCAAAAGAGGCCGAGAAGGAGGAGGAGGAGGAGCAGCAGCAGCAGCAGCAGGAGAGGGGCGCGTGGAGCCCCGGGGGGGGGCGCCCGGAGGGCAACTTCAAGCTCCCCGAAAGCGCAACGCGGCCGAGCAAAACTTCCCCGGAGCTCCACGGGAGTGGGACGGCGCCCCCTGGCGGCCGGAAGGTGTTGCCTTAAAAAGTTGTCTGCCGCGCAGGCGAGAGCGCTGAGCCTGAAAATGTGGGCCCTGCGAGACGCACCTGCCGAAGGAGGGAGAGCAGCAGCAGGACCGTGGCCCTCGCCCCAAAAGACAAGAACGGGGCTCTCCCGAAGGCTCGTCAAGAGTTACTCCATAGCAGCGGGGGGGGGCTGACATCTGGAGGAAGCCTGATTGCGCAAGGAAGTGAGCGCCCCCCTCCCGAGCAACTGTCTGAGAACGTCGTTCCTCAGAAGACGGGCGAAGGAGGCAGGGAAGCCCAGGGGGATGAGGAAGCCTGGGAGGGTATGAGGGGGGTCACCTTGGGTTCCCCAGAAGGAGGTTGACCTGAAAACTGAGCTTAGCAGGACCTGCGTGCTGGCCTTTCAGGGAGAAAGCTCAGAGAAAGCGATAAGCGTTGGTGAGACAGTGTGGGGTACACCTTTTTGAAAGGGGGTGCAGCCTTCGTGAAACTAAAAGGGGAGGGAAAAGGGGCAAAAAGTGGGGGAGGGCAGAAAAGTCCCGGGCTCTTTCTGACAGGGAGAGGAGTGGGAGCGTGAGGGGATTCCCAGCAAAAGTGACTGTATAAAATGCACAGCCCCCCTTTGAGTGGTATGCCCTCCCTTCCCTTCCCTTCCCTTCCCCTCTCTTCCCTTTCTCTCCCTCCCTCCCTCCCTCCCTCCAGTAAAATAGTGGAGGGAGAACTGGGAGCCCCAAAAGACAGGGAACATCTGGAACAAGGTGATGGAGAAGTACAGAGCAACACAAGCTCACACACCATTGAGATAAGTCCAGCATCTTCCCAGCAGTAATAAGAGAGCCCTGGGATGCTGTTGGAAGAAAAAAGATGTGTGTGCACGTGTGTGTGTGTGTGCGCGCGCGCACGCGTGCACGCACGCACACATGTACCGTCACATACTAGACAACCATTGGCACTGCTGAAAAAGATAGTGTGCAGACAAGAAGCCACTTGCTAATTATTTGGTGTCCTTGCTTGTTGCCTTTTCAGCTTTCTGGACTGACAGTTAATCAATGGTCTGAAAGCATGGCTCTTGCGTTTGTGGTGGATGTGGCCTGCAGGAAGCAGCTTCCTTTCCTGGGGGGGCCTCCCTCCTTGCCAGGCCCTTGTAAGAACACGTGTAAGAGCCATGTAAGAACCCAAACCCCTAAGGAGAAAGTCAGCATCCCCTCTGAGCTGCAGCTGAGGGCACTGTTGGGAACTCTTGCAGAAGAAAAGCCACAGGGCATCTGCTCAGTATTATGAATTTGCCATGGCTGCCCTTTGCTGTCCTGGGGTTCATTGGCAACCTGACCCTCCTCTGCACAGTAAAGATGCGGGGAGAGCAGAACTCCAAAACTACAGCAAACAAAGGGGGACAACCCCCTTAAACCCTTTTACTGTTTAAACAATTTACATAGGTGGGAAAGCTTTAATTCTAATTGCATTCTGGTTAAAGGAGCATCCCTGGGAAGTTGCGTTTCCCCCTGCCCGCTTCCTCTGGAATAATGGGTTGCTCTTGGAGAGACAGACAGCCCCTTTGCACTGAGCTGCCAGACACAGAGAGGAGGCCTTGGAAGTAACATCAGTCATCAGGCCCTGGAGAGAGCGCACCCATCAGCATGGGGTGGTTCCCCCACATTGCTCCTACACTCTGGACTCTTCCTTATTGCCCATAGAATCATAGAAGATGGAATTCCTGGGTGATAATTGTTTGGGTTCTCTTTTTCCCCATTCTGAAGATGGGGAAAATATTTGACTTCCCCCAGACTGTGAGAATTTCTCCTGTCCTCCAAGAATTCTCAAAGATTATTGCCAGACGTTCTGAGGTTACTTCTGCCAGTTCTTTTAATACCCTTAGATGTGGTTCACCTGGTCCTGGAGACCTGAATTTATTAAGAGTAGCCAGATACTCCAATATTTCCTCTTCACCTATGTTGTGCTGCATTTTCCCTACCACATCCTCTACTCCATTTTCCCCATGTAGAGCACTGTTTTCCTTTTGGGATTTGATTCAGGTAAGAAAGGTGTTCAGCAGTTCTGCCTTTTTTCTGTCCCTGGTTAGCATTTTGTCCCGCTGCAAGATGGATGCCTGCCTGAGGATTTGTTGCTGAAGGAAGTGACTCTCAATGGGATACTTTTGTTAGTGTAACAGCCCGAGATAGAGCTTGTGGACAGCAGAGTGTCCCTGGCTAAAGGGACACCAAAGAGCTGTGCTGCCGCCGCCTCCTCACATGGAGACATCTAGTCTGCCTGCTGGGGCTGTGAGTCCTCCCTTCCCCATCCCCCAAGTAATCACCTGAAGGAGCCCTAATTACACCTGCAGAGGGCCACCAGTCAGGATGAGGAGGTGCCAACTGGGCTGGTGCTGTTCCCAGGCTCCCTTAGAGGAAGTAGCTCCCTTGGTTGAGGAGAGATGCCCCTGGGCCAGGAGGATGAATTGGACGGCCTGCCTAGCAACAATAAATTATTATCATTATTATTATTATAATTATACCCAAACTGATGATGAATTATTTATCAAACACATTGTACATGCTTTCATGACGGTGAGTCACTAAAAAAAACAAACCCAAAACTGAAAGTCAGGTAGAATTAAGCTGCAAAGATTTCTCTCTCACTTAATCTATGAGTGTGTGCGCGTGCGCGTGCACTTGTGTGCACCAGTCTGAAACACACACATGCACTGAGGTTCCGTAAAATTCTCCGATTCCCTTGTCCCTGTGGCTGCCTTGGTCAGGATGAATTTTGGCCTAGGGGAACTCCCATGCTTTCTTCCTGGAGCTCCTCAGGGCCAGTCTTGGACCCATTCCTGGTGTGGATGAGAGGGGAGCCCTGAAGTGAAGCCCCCCCTTCCCCTCCCTCCCCCCTGCCCTGTTCGTGTGAGCGCCTGCCACGGCTGGAACTTCCCATAATTGCTGTTGACATCTTGTGGGCCCGTCCTCACAGCCAGGAACAAGCCTTTCATTCATGAAGAATAGCTGCTCATTAGGCCAGATCGAGACTACAAACTGGCTTAATTAACTTGCAGAAAGTGGTTCTCTCTGCTGGGAAATTTGCACACAAAGGCGGGGGAGGGGGGTGGCCCCCTTCTCCCCCATTATGTCTCCAAAACAGTTTTCTGACAAAATGAAGCTGCCTCTCCCACCAGGGCCCACACACGTGTGCAGACACACACAGAGGGAGTGCTGAAAGCCAAGAGTGACCCTCATTAAGAGATCCCTTTGCTTTTGCCTGGGATGTTTTGCCTGTGATTCTTGCCTCCCCCCAGCCCTGGGGGCCCTTTCACTCCCCCACAATAAGGTGCTGTGAGTGGGGCAGAAGAGCCCTTAGGAAGCTGTTTGCGGGGAAAACAAAGCCCAAGAGCATAAACAGGTACTGGAGAGAGAAAAGCCCCTGGGAGCCAACCACAAACACACACATACAAACACACCAGCTGTGGGCACAGCTGAAGGGGTCCCTTTCTCCTCATATAACAATGACTACAACTTCCTTCTGTCAAAGGATGGGGGCAACGGGCCCAGTGCTGGAGAGCACAGGGGAGGAAAGTCGTGGTGGGCACCAGGAATCTGGGCACTGGACTGGATGGGGGGAGGGTAGAGAGAAGAAGAAACATGGCCGGCCAGCCCATCATGGGATTCAAGGGGACTATGATGTCATGGCAATGATGGGGGAGTCTCTTGGAGGTTTCTCTTTTGAAGAGTCACCAGAAGTCATAGGAGAGGCAGAAATTATCTGAAGTCAAAGGGCTTGGAACCACAGTGCCTCCTGTCTTGACAGCCAAAGCAAAGCCCCCTCCCCACTCCCACTCCCCCTCCCCACCATTTTCTCACCACTCTGCTAGACATCCTACCAGGTGCCTCCCTCTCCCTACCGGCTGGCATGAAGCCTCCCATCTCTGCCTCTCCGGGTGCCATCTCTGCCTCTCCGGGTTCTTCTTATCTTCCCAGGCAGCCTGAGGATGGGAAACAAGGGATGGTGAGGCTGGCCACTTTCATGCCACAGTGAAACCCGGGGAGGTTGTAGAGCAGCCTTGGGTCTCCATGAAGGCTCGCTCAGTTGCAAGAGCAAGGGGGGGGGGATTGAGGCAGGGAAACACCTTTTGAGACCCTCCGCCAGATCTCTAGCTAATGTGCCTAGTGGAGGGCCAGCTCTTTGGCTCCAGCCTTCTATGGACGAGGCTGGCAGAAGCTTCCTAGTCTGCCTTGGGGAGCCCTTGGGAAGAAATGGGACCACCCCTGTTTTGACTCAGCCTGGTGAGGTGTGTGGATGGAAGCGGGTGGTGAATAAAGCCCTGGCAATCTGGAGAGCCTAGACTGAGCACTGGCTGGGGGAGCATACCTTCTGGAACAGCCAAGGAGTGAGGGCCGGGGAAATTTTAGGGTCCACAGAAACAGGATTAGCAAAAAATTTTGTCCCCAGTAGTACCTCCAGATGGGGCAGGGTGCCTAGGGCCTGCAAAAAAGTTAACGCCACCCTGCCCTCCAGCCCTTCTGCCACCTGAGGTCCCCTCTGGCTTCCCTCGAAGGAAGAGACCCAGACCAGAAGAGGTCATCTTTGGTGGTCACAGCCTTGGAGACCTTGACAGGGCCTTCAAATCCCCTCTTGACCCTTGAAACCCACTGGGTGACTTTGGGCACATCACAATCTCTCAGCCTCAGATGAAGACCAAGGCGGCAACCCCCCATGAAAAAATCTTGCCAAGAAAACCCTGTGATAGCTTCACCGTCAGGTTGCCATAAGTTGGAAACAACTGGAAGGCAAAAAACCCATAGACATACATGTCTGGTTGCAGAAGCAGCCCACTGACTGAAGCCAATGAGACTTACTTCCAAGGAGACCTGGCTACACAGAGTATTTAGGATGTGACACCAGCATGAGGGGCAGATAATTCATTCATCTCCTCCCCAAAGCACAGGTCACCTCTTGACTGGAACTGCCTCCTCGGGCTCTTGGTCGCTTCCAGTTCAGCTGCACGACCTGCGCAGACCGGCAGCCTCTCCCTGGGGTGTGAGGAGCTGCCTGCCATCCTGGGGGCCTGAGGCAGGTGCCACGCTACCTCTGAGCCCACCACAACCCTTCGAGGGAGAGGTGCCTCTCAAGAACAGGGTCCAACACCAAGGGAAAAATGATCTCCTTCCTCCCCCGCCAACCCCAGGAGATTTGGGGGACATCCATGGCACACCAACACCTCCTCCTCCCCCCGCAACACGGGGACATGACCCTCCCTCAGAGTTGTCTTTTTTCACGCCGACATTCTTTTACCTTTTGAGGACTCAGCAGCATGCGACACTCCCCCACCGCCCTTGTGACACTAAAAAAGAGATACTGACAAGGACTTTTAACCATATGGTAATTTATTTAAAACAGATACAGTCCTGAAAGTGACCCACTTAAGAATATTAAAGACACATGGTGTTTATTTTTTTCATGTCCATAAAGCAGGCAGTGGCTTATGAATATGCAAATGGACTGGGTGCAATTAGCATGATTGGCTCCTACTGTAATACTGGCTTATATGTTGAGATGCAGGAACTAATGAGGTCATGTTAATAAGCTCGTGAATGAAACCTCAGCTGTCAGGAGGACAACTGACAACAAGGTTTGCGATAAGCCTCTCGTTTCTGCCAAAGGGGGAAAATGTGCAAACAGCAAAATTCTCTCCTCCCTGGGCTGGGAATCATGGGATAAGCACAGCCCCTCAAGGGATAACCATCAGGAATGGGGGTTCAGAAGCCCCCCAGGGAAAGAGTCTTGGAGACAGGAGATGGCAGGCCTCCCTCCATCCCCAAAGCCACAGCAAGCCCCTGGGGGGGTGTCCAAAAAGGTGGTGGTCCTTCTCTATCTGAGGACAAAGCAGGGTGGGAGAGAGAGATACCCCTGACCACCCCCAGAAGTGTCAAGGGGCAGAAAAGCCCACTGGGATAGGCCAGCCCTGCCTTCCCAGGGTCCCCAAGACCCCCCAGCCAAGGTGGGGCCACGTGCCAGGCTGGCTGAGGTAGGATGCCAAGAGATTAGCTTCCCCAGCCCTCCTGGATGTTTGCATGGGCTCCAAGAGACTCCCAGGATCCAGAGGACGTGGCCAACAAGAGGAGGCTTCCACTGGCCGTGCCTCAGCTGAGCTGTTGCCTCGTTGGACCTTGATTCTCTGTCTGCAGAAAGAAGTCCCCACAAGTCCTTCCCACGGGCCGAGTGCCATGCAACCAGCACTGGGAAACCACCGGCTATGTTAATTTATCATTCATTTCCATGATGGGCACATAGGTCTGCCCTGCAGGAAGGGCTTTCCCCCCCGGGTATCTTCCACCAAGTCTACCTGAAGGCACAGCAGCCTGCCATCCCCATTCCCATTCCAGGTATATTTAACTACAGCTCCCATCATTGCCAGACACTATGGTGCCAAGGTTGGGGAAGGCCCTCCTGCTGCTCCCAGCCACCTTGCCGATCCACCCACCCACCCATCCACCCACTCCTAGAGAGGCTCCTGCCTTTTCCTGAGGTGGGAAAAGGGAAACTGGGCTCCTTCCCTTCCCAGCTTGTTGCACCCCCTGCCTGGAAGCAAGAGGCCCTTCCCAGCTTATCAGAGGCATGGCCGTTTGCAACAGCATCAACCTGAACTGAAAGGCGGTGCTTTCTCAGCAGGATCCTTACTGGGGACGACACAGGTGCAGAGCTCTCCAAGCTGGGCCTGATCCTGCTCAAGGGGTGCTTTGCCTGCACTGCATGTGAACCCCAAGAGAAAGTGGAAGAGGAGAAGGTTTCTCTAGGCAGCTGGAGCCTCCCCAGGAACAAGGAGAGTCTCGGCAGTGACCACGTTCCCTCAAAGAAGTTCTTCCTGCGGGAGACAGGAAGAGGGAACAGAGAGCAACACGGAGGGGGCCAAGACAGAAACAGAAAGCCCTGCCTAATTATGAGTACTACTAAAAATTTATTTAAAGGATTTTGAATGATCTTCCACTCACCAGCATTCCCACAGCAAGGGAGAATTTAAAACAATGCAATACTATGTTAAAACCACAGGAGCCAAAGGCAAACCAAAGTTTTTTCAAAGAGGTCAAAGAGCCTGGTTTTCCAGTTATCACTGCCTGCCAGAAACCAAGTCGTGAGGTGCCCACTTTTCTCTCACTTTCTCTCTCTCTTTCTCTCTCAAAGTCTCTCCAAAGACCTGCTGACTGTCCAGCTGCTGGTGCCTGCCTGCCCGCCTGCCTTGTGGTGCCACTGGCTTGAGCTGAGCTGAGTTGAGTCAGCCTGGGCTGGGTTGGGCTGGGCCACACACACACACACACACACACACACACACACACAGAGAGAGAGAGAGAGTGTCCAGCAATAAATAATCCACCCAGCCAACACATTGATTAAGCATCGCAGGAACATTTAATAACGGCACCCACCTCTACCCAGTTCAGGGTGTGGGTGGTAGGACGCTGCTTTAGGCCAGAGGGCAGCAGCAGAACCCTCCCGGCAGGAGAGGCAGCTGCTTCCTGCGGCCAATGGAGAGAGTGTTTGGGCTCCAGTTGGGAGGCTTCTCCCTCCCTTCCACTGCTCCCTACTCAGTCACCCCCAAAGTGCCCCAGCTGCATTAAGGATTTGTCTAGAGGACAAGTACCTCGTTTTGTGACCTCTCTCTCTCTCTCTCTCTCTCTCTCTCTCTCTCTCTCACACACACACACACACACACACACACACACCAGCAGCAGCCAGCGGGTGGCTCCCGTGTTAGGGGTGCTTGATAAATCTGCTCTGAGTTTTAGTCCGTAGTTTAAAGGGATGCCGAGCCTCCTCTTGGGATCCGGCTTGCCATTTTGGCTGCTGCTCCCTTAGAGGGGGGATTGCAATCCCAGTAGACCTGATGCCTCCCCACTGACTTGGGAGCTGGCATGCTGTAATGCCTGGGCACTGAACTACAATTTTGGAGACCAGCGTTCAAATCTTGACCAGTTGTGGACACCCAGTGAGTGACCATGGGCAAATCTCACCCTCTCCAAGAAAGCCCCATGACAGGGTTGCCTTAGGTGCCCAGAAGGTCGTCCTGGGAGCTGAGAGAAGAGCCCAAAGTCCTCTGCTGCTCCCTGACCCAGGAAGGGAGGGAGGCACACAGCTTTAGCCAGCCACCCAGCCAGTCAGGAGGATTTTCCTGGAGCTCTCCAAGGTCCTCTCTCTCTTTCTCTCTCTCACACACACAGGCACACCCTTTTTAAAAAGAAAACCTCAGGCCGGTGCTTTGCCTCTTCTTTGCAAGGGAAGTGCAAGAGAGGGCGGTCCTGCTGCCATGGGTTCCCTGCTAGGAGAAAGTGGGGTGTGAAGTAAGCAAAGAAAGACAGCCTGGCACAGTGGGCATTGCTTTGTGTTCTTCTTGCTTTCTACTGCACCCAGCATCATCAGGACCTCCATCTTGGGTGGGAGGGGGACAGAGTGGCTGCGGCTCATCTCTTGGAGGCCCCCTTGTGCAGCCACTGGCACAGCAGTGAGGTAGGAAGCCTTCCTAGAAGCCACATCCCATGCAGAGAATGCAATGGAAATGTGTGGGCACAATTTCCCCCTTTCCCTCTTATTCTGTTCTCACTCTGGGGCCGCATTGGCTCTCAGTGTTGGGTTTGTTTTCTGTGTCTCGTAGGGAGACTCAGGCGCCTCCAGGCACAGCAGAAGAATAAATAACCCCATGTTGCATTATTCATCAGCTGGGTCTGATTATTGGGGGCCCATCATGCCCAGTCCCCTCCTTGAAGCAGCACAAGGCTGGTGGGGGGGGGGATGTGATGGATGCAACCTGGCAACAGAGTTCGTGCCATTTCCAGTGGCAGAGCTGGCCTCCGCTCACCTGCCCATCCACCCACTCACACCTTCCCCCCTCCTCTCTCCAAGTAGATCTGCATTTCCAAAGGAGCCACAGGCTCAGCCTTGACTGTGGCCAGCAAGGAGCTTGAGATAATAGTTGACACCTTGACAATTCCTCCCCTAGCACAGGCCATGTGTCACGGACATTTCACCCCTTTTTATCTGACACAAGGATGCGCTTGGACAGGAACTTTTCTGTGTGGCCAAAGAAATGCTAGCCTGGGCAGGCACCAGCACTGTTGGCTAGTTTTCTTTCTACAACGAATGGGGAGGGGACCTTGGCAGATCAGGAAGGGGATACCCTGGCACCTGCCAAACTGGCCCACAGAAGCCAGCCAAGCCTGCAAAGAATTCCTTCCCCAGGCTCTGCCCTACAGCTTTTGAGGGTATTCTCCCTACCCTCCCACTTTGCTCCAGAGGCCCTGGTTCCCTGGTAAGCAGCTTGAATTCAGAGCTCCACCAGGAACATATCTGCTGTGTCCGGACATGAGCCAGTGGGCTTTGTAGTCCAGAAGGGTAAGGCGGGGTGAGTGGCAAGGCCTTCCTTAGGAGGGGCTGCTCTCATTCCACAGGCCCTGAAGGAGCCAGCACAGCAGAGGCCAAGAAGGACATGCAGAGAGGGCTCACTTGGCCCCTCAGGTACTCCACTGGCGGGCTTTGGCTCCAGCTGAGCCAAAGTCCAAGTGCAGCTGCTCTCTGCCCAGGCTTGCCCTCAGCTTCCTCTGGCCAACGACAATCTTTGGTAGCCCTGCTATCTGCCCTTCACTGAATGAAAAACGAGGCTGCAGATGACAAAGCAGGACAGGCTCAGCATGTGCCCCCTCCTCCCCCTTCCCCTCCCCCTCCCCCGTCCGCACCTCCTCCTCCTCCTCTTCCTTGAGGAAGGAGCCAAGTGGCCATCAGAGGCCAGGCTGTTCAGAGGCAGCGAGGACAACAACTCCCATTCAGAGCCTAAAAGGAGCAGAAGCCATTCAAAGCACTTGAAGACACATGGAGGGTTTGTCCCAGGTAAGGGACAAGTGACCAGCAGCTGTGCTTCTTCCCATGCTTGAAACATTTAAAGAGCAGTTTGTTTCCATCCCACATATGGAGAACTTCCCAAATGTTGGAATATCCAAATTCTCACCCACCCATCCTCCCCTGCACACCTCCAGAAAGCAGCCCCTGAGACCAGATTCCCACCCAGAGGGAACTCCTGGATGGGCCTTTTCTGGCTGGGAGCCTCCCTCCCCCTCCTTCTGCGATGGTTGCCAGGCCAACATGGCAACGTCATTGCTGGGAAAGAAGGGGGGCACTTGGGGAGTGGGGAGGAAGGCCAGGCTGCCTTTCCAGGCTTGTTCCTGCCTTGCAGTTCCACCTCCTCCTCCAGCTATATGCCTAGACTCTCCCCCACAGGCTCCAGGTGGCGCCGCAGAGGGTGTTTGCACGGCAGAGGGCTCCTGGGAGGGTCAGCTTTGTCCACAAGGATCCTCTGGGAGGACTCTCACATGCTCAAGGTGTGGCTGCCTTAGAACAATGCTCAGAGACTTACTTCAGCTGGCCAGATTGCCGCAGACAGGCTGTTGGCCGGGGCGAGGGGGGCTCTGGCCTCAGGGATGGTGGGAGAACTTTGTGAAGAGGAATGATCATTCTTGGTCAGAGCTGGGGGGCTGACTTTGGAGAGGAGCAGAGCCTTCTGATTGCCTTGCGGTGGGTGAGGCTTTGGTGGTCTACCCATGTTTGGGATTTGAAAGGCTCTTGTGCCCTCCTCAGGTCCACTACCCTTCCCTCAGCTCTGGTGGAGGAGACTCCCACCTTCATAACTGATGGTGGTGGGGTGAGGGTTGTGTCCCTCTTCGCCCTTACTCTTCTCCTCCTGCCCTGAAGATACCACCCCTTCTTAATTGGCTGACAAATAAAGTCCCACCTGAGGGCCAAAGCAGCCCATCCTATCCCAGAGGCCTCCCTGTCACTGATGGCAGGGATTTGGGTCTAAACCAAGCATCCATCTCTTAGCTCCCACCTAGCCTGCACTGCGGGCTGTTCAGAACACCAGCACCTTCCTTTTTCAGCAGAGGAAAAGAGAAAAAAATAGAATTTATCACCCATCTATAATACAAATTTATAAAGCCCAATGTGGCTACATGATTAGACAGGTGAGAAACCACAGTGGCCAATGGCCCAAGACTATTAGAGAGTAAGACAATCCAAGGGCATGACTCCATGAGCCCTGCCTGGGGGCAAACCCAACTGATTGTAGTAGCAAAAAGGAAAATAGGTATGAAAGAGGATGCAAACACTGCCTAGTCAGCCTAACATCAATACCAAGAAAGATTCTAGAGCAGATTATTAAACAGACAGTCTGTAAGCTCTTAAGAAAGAATGCCATCATCACTAAAAGTCAGCATGGTTTTCTCAAAAACAAGTCATGCCAGACTAATCTTACCTCTGTTTTTTGATAGGGTTACTAGCTTGGTAGATGAAGGGAATGCTGTGGACATAGCATATCTTGGCTTCAGTAAGATCTTTGACAAGGTCCCCCACACTATTCTTGCAAACAAGCTAGTAAAATGTGAGCTAGACAATGCTACTGCTAGGTGGATTTGTAACTGGTTGACTAACCAACCCAAAGGATGCTCTTCCTCCCGAAGAGAAGTGACTAGTGGGGTCCCACAGGGTTCTGTCCTGGGGCCATTACTATTCAATATATTTATCAATGATTTGGATGAGAGAATAGAGGGCATGCTCATCAAATCTGCAGATGACACCAAAAGGAGAGGTAGCTAACAGCCTGGGAGACAGAATCAGAATTCAAAATGATCTTAGTAAATTAGAGAGCTGGACAAAACTAACAAAATGAACTTCAACAGGGACAAGTGGAAGGTACTATACTTGTGTAGGGAAAAAAAAGGAAATGCATAGACATAAGATGGGTGACACCTGGCTTGCCCACAGTACATGTGAAAACGATCTAGGAACCTTAGTAGACCACAAACTGAACATGAGTTAGCAGTGTGATGAGGCAGCAAAAGAAGCCAATGCAATTTTGGGCTGCATCAAGAGGAGTATGGTGTCTGGGCCAAGGGAAATGACAGTACTTCTGCTTTGTTCAGACCCCACTTGGAATATTGTGTCCCCTTACAGGTCAGGAAGGATATTGACAAGCTGGAAACTGTCCAGGGGTAGGGGGGCGACCAAACTGGCAAAAGATCTGGAAACCATGAAGCCCTATGAGGAGTGGCTTTGGAGCTGAGTATGTTTATCCTAGAGAAGAGGTTAAGAGATGACATGACATTATATATATTTAAAGGGATGTCAGATGGAAGATATGGGAGATGGAGATGGAGCAAGCTTCTTTTCTGCTGGCTCCAGAGACTAGGACATGGAGCAATGATTTCTAATTACAGGAAGAGAGGTTCCACCTAAACATTAGGAAGAACTTCCTGATGGTAAGAGCAGTTGGACGGTGGAAGTCTTCTTTGGAGGTCTTAAACAGAGGCTGGAAGGCTATTTGTCAGGACGGCTTTGATGGTGTCTTCCTGCATGGCAGCGGGTTGGATTGATGGCCCTTCTGGTCTCTTCCATCTCTATGATTTTATTATTATTATTCTAATCTAGTACATGATGCAATTAATCTACCCATTAACAAGAATACAATACAACACAGGAAAAGTAAACACAAAGGGGGAGCCCACAGTGCAAGCCCCATGGTCTACATATCCATGTCTTCACTTGGTGAAGAGAACACTGTCAGCCGCAGGCAGGCCTTCCGGGGAAGACACCACCAAGAAGACCCTGCTTCTGCCAGCCACCGAGCTGACTTCCTTTGCCGGCCGATGGGGGGGGGCTCTGCCTGTCCACAGCATTCAAGCAGAGACAGACAGTGGCAGGGAGCTTTCCCTGAGACCTCTCTATGTGAGCCTGCAGAGGTTGGGCTTGGGAAAGAAAGCTCAGGGTGAGCAGGGCAGCCGCCTCGTGGGCGCCTGGCACACGGGGACCCAGCCCTGTGCCTAGCTTGGCCTTCTCCCTGCCTTCCCGAGTTCCCATGGTGTTCAGCATTCTTGAGGGACTTTGAGAAACCCTCTGATGCAACTGGAGTTAATATTCCCTTGTGACTGTAATCTCATGAGGAGCTCTGAGTGGAAAGTGCTGTGCACACATGAAATTCCTTGCAAACGTTAATTAAAAGCTTCACAACACTTGGATATTCCCATCCTCCTCCTCCTCCTCTGCTTCTTGTCAGAGACAGGGAGCTGCAGTTTCCAGGCCATTTAGGACTGCTAACACAGGAATATCTCAGGCATCCAGCCCGCCTGCTCGTCTGGGTCGGTGAGTCAAACCCTCCACCCTTGCTAACAAGGCAATCCCAGGCGGGAGGGAGGATGACTCCTGGGAACCAGGTGGAGGGGGTGGGAGTAGGGATTGGATGGCCTTGTAGGAAGCGGCCCCCAGGAGAGCAAAGATTCACCGCTGAGCAACTGTATGCCCATTGTCAGGAGGACCAACCAGAAAACACCATGCGGGTGTGCAGACCTTTGGAGCTCTGTCAGCAGGGATCCTCTATGCCAACTCTGTGCCAGCTGAGGAACCTGCATGTTTTGCCCCAGGCCAGAGCCACGGTACTGAGCTGTGTGTGGGTACGTGTGTGTGCTTGTCTTCAGATGCAGAGAGAGGCCCTCTTGGTCCCAGGGTGTCGTGTGGGCCTCCCAGGACCCCCTCCTCTATCTGCAGCCTCCTTCTTGGGACTGAGCCAGACTGGGGGCCATGGGGCCCCAGGCACAGCTGGACTCCTCACTCTCCTTTGGGGACTTGCCCATCCACCCTACCCGCACCTTGTCTGGTAAGGAAGCGTTTCAGAGCTTTCCAACACTTGACCGCTTGGGCATTGTTTTTGTTGCTCCAAATAAATGTTTTGCCCAAATGTCAGTTTTGTTTTGTTTTCTCTCCTTGCTATATCAGTTTCTTCTAAAAAAAAAAATCAGGAACAACAATTTCTTAATGAAATTAAGGGCCTCGTGAAGATCAAAATTACATCTTCATTTTCTTTTGAGTATTTGTTTTCTTTATCACTCCAATTTACATCCTGCATTCCCATATTAAAATATTCTCGGGACAACTTACCAGCTTCCAGCATTGCAATGATATAACAGAATAGATAACTAAATAATTGAGCATCATAAATCAGCAACCCCAAATTAAAAGCAACTGTAGACTAAAATAGCTTTTAAGCAGTCCTCAGAGGAACCCAGTCTGGAAGGTGTCTGCTGGGGGCAGAGGCCAGCTGACCTGCCCTCCTAACCGGCAACAGAGGAGGCTGCCCTCTGCAGGCCAGGCACCCAACCAAGGCACCCAACCACAGTCCCAGGGGCCCTCAACCCAGAAGGTATCTCCCCTCCAATATACACATGCCTGTCTTTCCTGCTTATTCTCCATCTTGCTCATCTGTCAGCAGCCGGATGGAGAAAAAGAGCTTCCAAGCCACCCTGCCACCACTAGGCAGGTCGCAGGTTCAGACCAAGCCATGAGGAATTATTAACTCACTTGCCCACCCCGTAGAAAAGGTGTGAGCTGACTCCCTTCTCCACCATGAGGAGGGAGGGTAGCTGTGGCAACCACAACGGCACCCTCAGGCTGCTTGGCACTGTAGAGAACACAAGACAGCCCTGCCCAGAAGAGCTCTGACAATATTCATCGGCTTGGGGGAAGAGCAGCGAAAGCCCCAGTGGAGGGTTGGTGAAGGCAGAGGGGAGAGGCAGACCTGCACCCGTTTCCCAGTTTCTGTGGCCTGGGCCAGGGGGGAGAACCCCTTCCACACCAAACCTCCACCTCCCTGCACGCACACCCACACACTTCAAGGACCAGAGCAAGAGGTCAACTGGCCTCATTAGGCAGCCTCCTGAAAATGCAGGTCACCCAGATGATCATCCCTGCTCTCTCAGTGAGGGATGGCACAGGAAATTGGCAAATAGCCCCACCTGCAGGCAAGTATCCCCACCCCAAAACCCCCAGAATATACAATTTTGTGTGAAAAGCACAGCTTGGATGGAAATGTCAGTGAAATCCCAAGGGCCTTTTCAGCCTACATTGTTATAGAGCTATTATTCCACTTGCAGCATCCTGTGGAATTCTGGGGTTCCAAGTTTACTGAGGCCACAGAACTCTCTGGCTGAGAAGTCTAAATGCCTCTCCCTCAGCTGCAAACCCCATGATGCATAGGATGTTGAAAGCGGAATAATAGCACTAGAAAAGTGTAGCGCGGAAAGGTCCCTAGGCTGCTGTTTGCTCGGCTGCCTCTCCGCTCCCCGTTCGGCAGTGGCGGCCTTCCGTGGGAGCCCCGCCCTCCAGTGCCCCGTGGGAAAGGCCTTCTGAGCGCCCCCTCGGGAGAGACCACACTTTCCTGGGGGCGTCTCTTCGTCGGAGTTCTTCCTTCGCCGCTTGAGTCATTTCACTGGTGATGATAAAGGGAGGGATGTGGATAAGGGGGCGGCCGCTTCTACTTGTAAAGTGCACCCAAATATCGGCCCCTCTCCCGGCGGGAAAAGGACGAGGGGGACGGGACTCCTCCCGACTGGGGCGGCGGGCTGCTCTTTTGCGCCGGGCAGCGGCGGCGGCGGTGGCGGGGACACATTGCTCGCGCGCGGGCGGGTGGGCAGGGCGGGCACCGGGCCGTCTTGGTGACCGCCTTGGAGGGAGGCCTCCCCCGGCCGTGGCCGGATTTCTGTCTGCCGGCGGCAGAAGGGACGGAGCCCATCATCCGAGGGGGAGGCAGGAGAGGTGAAGGGGGCGTTGCTCCCCAAGAAAGAAGGGACCCAGAGAAGAGGCCGCCGGGTCTCTGGGCGCCGCCCCCTTTCTGCTCTAAGGAACAAGGCGGGGGGCTTGCAGTCGCCCGAGAAGCGTTGTGCGTAATCTCGTTAATAACGGCGGTGAAAACGTATCCCCTCGCTGTGCGTCCCTTTAGGCCGGGGAGCGGGGAGGACCATGTACAAACAAAAAGGGACCCCCGTGACAGATCCAGGGGACCAAGCCGCCGGTGCAGCCGGTCCAGTGACAGGGGCTGAGCTAATGGATCGATCCCCAGGGCTTAATCCCAGTATCCGGTTGCCCGGACACGTTTAATCCCTGGCAAGTAAGTCCAAGATCGGATGCTTTAAGGAAAACTTAAGGAAAATCTTCAAGAAATCTTTACAGTTTGGCTGGCATGGCGCAGCCGTCCGAATGTCGGAGGAGGACTCGAGGAGCGCGGGGTCCGAGCACCGCCTGGCCACAGAAACCCACGGAGGAGCCTCCGACCGAGGAAGACCGCGGAGCGCCAGCCGGTGCCAGGGTTTCAGCGGGAGCAGGACCCCTAATCGGCCATGGAAACTGGCTGGGTGGCCTTGAGGCAAGTCACACTCTCTCCGCCTCAGAAGGCAGCCAAGGTGGCAAACCTCCTCTGAAGAAATCTTGCCAAGAAAGCCCCGTGGGAGGGTCGCCATAAGTCAGAAACGACTTGAAGTCACGCAACAACAGCAGATACTGCCTGACGCTAACTAACTTCCTGTGAGGAAAAGTTACTACGTTTGACCTTGCTCAGCTGGGCGGGGGTGGGAAGGAGAGAAAGAGGCGAGGGAGGTGGGCGCCCGCAGTGACTCCTGGGGCAGAGCAAGCGAGGTGGGAGGTCTGGGAGGGATCCAAGGAGGAAGAAGAAGAGCGGCGGCGGCGGCGGCGGTACAGCTGAGCTGGGGGTCCATGACCCAGGATGTTGCCACGGGGCTGCCAAGGTGGACGGCTGTACGTTGGCAAAAGGGCAGGCAGAGAGGGTCACCGGTGGAGGTCAGCGGGGCTACAGGGCGGTTGCAGCCATGCCCTGCTGCTGGTGGGCTTGATCCTACCAGGGGCGACTGGTTGGCCGGTTGGCGGGGGGCTCAGGCTCCTGGACGGGAGAGGCCTGGCCCCTTGTGGTCCCGTTGGGCCGCGCGCCCTTGAGAAGCCGGTCTCCCCGCCGCCACCAGAGGGCGCCACCTGGCCGCCGGGGAGGAGCCCTCCAGCCAAACCCAGGCGATTGGGGAGGGGGCTCCGGTGGAACGTAGTCCGTGGCACCTTGTTTGATCGACAATGTCAAGACCGAGCAACTGCAGGGAAGAAACATACCAGTTTTAACAGTGGAGTGGCTCACTCTGCCATTCTAAGATGGAACCGCACCCCAAGGGACCAAACACATCTTCCTCTTCTTTATTGCCATCTAGTTCTTTTGTCTAAATGGTGGCGTTGTCAAGTCCTCTTATGTATTTGGGATTTTGCATGAGTATTTCATAAGAAACTGGGATTATCCTGCTAGGCTCCTTTAGGTCTTTGTTGTTTAAATGGCAGTTACAAACCAAAGCTAATTTGAATAACTGAACTATAGGAAAAAATATCCTCTAACCATGAAAAATGAATATTCAACATTTCCACCTTATCTTATTTTCTTTGTGGCACTCTTTCTCCGCTGCATATTAAGTGGGCTCCTCAGTCACATGCAACTTCCTACAGCAGAAGTTCGGCTTTGGAAGAGAGGCAGCTGCTGCGCTGGAACATGCAGGCACTTCATTGGGATGCAGGATTCAAATAGGGCCCCCCCGTGCTGGTCTGGGAGGAAGGGAGGGGGCCTGTGTGTCTGGCTGTGGGTAGTGCCAGCAACTGCGCAGGGTGCCTGGTGGGCACAGAAAGCAAAGGCTGGCCAGCCCTGGCTCTCTCCTCCTCGTACAGAAAAACGGACACAAAAACACAAACACCTCACTCTTTGCCCCCAAGATTGTCCTGGGGCAAACATTCACACAGGCAAACACTCAGAGCAAGGATCAGGCTGGAAATATCCCAAGGCTCAAGCCTGTGCAGTTGTTGTTGTTTTAACTGGAGGCAGGCATTCTGTTAAGTTGCAGCCAGGCTTAGTGAGGTTTTCTCTGAGGGCTTCCCCGAGTGCCACCTTGTCCCAAAGAAAGCTAGCAATGAGTCTGACCATCAAGAGGCGCATTCTGCAATGCCCCCCCAAGTACCGGACAGGGATGGTTGTCCACTGCCAGATGCAAGCACATGTACACACACACACACACAGAGGTCCTCTCACTGCCACAGTCAAGTATTGCCTACTTGGGCCTTCACAATTGATTCCTGCAGCTTAAACCTCTCCGTTTTGCAGTCCTTTCATTTTGAGATGCCACTAGCTTTGTTTCTGATCTGGTTTTCCTTTTCCTTTCATGCTCCATGTTTCTTGTTTCACTTTCTATTCTGCATTTTGTATATCCTTGTTGGGAAAATTCCAGCATTCTCTCTCCCCACTCCCATCTTGTTGTTAGAACAAGTGGGCATAGCTAGCATAGGGCTACCTTTCTCTTTTGCATGCCAAAGCTCCACCTTTCGTCTTCCTGTGTTCAGGTGATCAGATCATGTGACCCAGGACAGTTGCTTGGGTCATTGGTCCTATAAAAGAATGAGCCCCTCCTTCCTCTCTCTCTTTGAACTCTTCGCTTGCTCCTCTCTGACTACGCTTCGCATCTCCATCAGAAGATGGTTAGTTAATCGAAGCTACCTCTATTCTTAGCTAGCTAGGTAGTAGGATCTCCAATACATATGTAGATGTAGAATTCATTAGTAAAGTCTTCTAAGTTTGTAATCTGAAGCTGCCTGCGTTTGTTTTATTTCTTCAGTCAGTCTGAGATCAGGTCATAGACAAAACTGGACACGTTTCTTCTGCTACTCTGCTAATTGAGGCTGAATCCTTACAGTTTTAGCTTCAATAGAATTTCCCAAATAGGGCTAACACCCTGGGAAACTCTAATTTCCAACAATCCTAAGTTACCTGGTGGTATACAGAGGCTGTACAAACAGAAAAAGAGTCATAATAGTTTTCCACTCTGTCAAGGTCATTGTGAATTTTACCCCTATTTTCTGAGGTGTTAAATATCTCTCCCAGTTGTGTGTTATTCAGCAATATGGCTTGGGTTGCCTCTGCCTCATTTTCCCTCCAGGGCCCAGTTCTTCTGAGACTGCTTTTCCCACAAGAAGTTCTAGGCACCGTTTGGTTTGCAATCAGTGGTGAACCCATTGCATGCTATAATCAGTTCACTCGCATTTGACTAGTTTGTTAAACAAAATACTAGAAGGGGCCCTTTCAAAGGCTTTGCTGGAATCAAGATAAATTATATCCATAGCTTTCTCATAATCCATTAAACTAGTAATCTCATTTTTAAAAGAAATAAAATAGTTGGCAGGATCTATTTTTCTTTATTCAGCCTTAATCCTATTGGTAGTCCCAGCTAAAGTAAACTTACTGAATCCATGGAATTTACTAACATGTTGACTTACCATTCCACAAGTGACTCAAAGGTTACATGCCTACTGGGACTCACCAAGAGGACTCCTGCTTTCACGTATTGATTTTCTACACAAATTAAATGTAGTAAAATAAAATGCAAGAATAAAAAAAAATGCAGCTCCAAAAGGCCAAATATCTGACACAAAAACAGAGGAATCCAGCAGCACGTCTGGGACCAATCAAGAAAAGAGCTCCCTACCTTAAGCCTTCCTGGACTCAGTTCCACTTCACTGCAGGAGGCATCTGAGGAAGAGGGACAGGGTCCACGGAGGTACCAGCTGGAGGCTTCTTTTGTTCAGAGAGTCTCAAAGGTGCTACAGGAATACTTTATGTCTTTCTGTGCTGAAACAAACTAATACAGTCATGTCTCTGAATACAAATATCCGCCTGTACTGGACAAATTAAATTTGTCTGAGAGTTCTTTGCTTGGAACTGGGATGACAAGAGGCAAACATCCAGAGGGAGGGAGGGAGGGAGGGATCTGTGACCAAGGAGCCCCTACCAAAAAGGCTCTTGCCCACCATCGCACAGACTGGGGGGCACGCTCCTTCAGATACCCTGGGTCCAAGTCCAGAAGGAAGGCCGACTCTTCAGTATCCCAGAAAAGCAGGGGAAGTGGCAGGGTGAACACAGCTTTCAGACTGACAGGGAAAGCATGTCTGAATGGTACACAAAGGTGTCCAGCTCTGGTGGAGCCACTTTGTGACCTTCTCAGTTCAGCTTTCCCCAGTCAGACAGAAGGAGAAGAATGAAGCCTGAAGACAGAACAAATCAGCAAGAGCCAAAACGATCATGGAGACAGATCAAGCACTCAGTAGGCAAGGGTTTCTGAGGCAGCAGAAGAATCAGCAGAGCAGATGCAATTTTCCTACAGAGAAAACCACCAGGAGGACAAGACAACGAGGGGCTCAGATTCTGTACCAAAGGCCCAGCTGAAGGTCAGTTTGGAGCCAACTGCAAGACCAATGAAATGCTAACACAGGATGAAAAGGTGAGCAAATCTGTCCACTCTGCTTCTAAGTGTGGCTTTCAAGGCAAAGGTCTGTAGACGCCAGCCACAGATACAGGCGAAATGTCAGGAGAAAATACTAATAAAACACGGCCTCAGAGCCTGGAAAACCCACAATAACCTATGGATTCCAGCCGTGAAAGCCTTCGACTTTACAAAGGTTTGTTTGTTTGCTTGTTTTCCCTGTAAGAAACTTGGATCATGTCTCTTCCTGGTCCCTATTTTTAGGCTGATAAAATGAAGGGGGAACCACAGCACGATGCATCATGATCTCTTCTGATCACTTACTGCAGACTGCAGGGGTGCATGTGTGCATGTGTGCATGTATGTGTACATGAATCTTCTTCCTCTCACATCAGAAGCATTGTCTACCCTCCTCCTCGTCCTTCCTCTTCCCCAGCAGTGCGGACAGGCACTGGGTGCCGCACATGAGCCACTCCTGGAGACTTCTGGAAGTGTCTGTCACAAGCAATCTGTTTCCATGTCTGTTACAAAGCCCTCCTGGGGTAAAATAGTCTACAGATACAAGACAGTTTCACCTCCACTGGAAGGATTTGGAAATGAAACTGGACAAGTTTTTTGAGGCAAAAATCTTCTGCAGTTAACTCCCTTGTTCTCCGCGTCGTCTCCCAGAGTCCATGGCCACAGGAGGTTCCTCTAACCTCTTCTCCTGCCATCCCCTGGGATCTGTCAGCTCACATCCATGCCTGTCTCACAGCTCCTCTCCTTAGAACAAGCAGGCAAGCAAAGTCTGCCTCCCCTTCAGGATGAGGAACAGCCGGCTCCAGCCCCCCACCCATGATTCTAACTCCCCCCTTTGCCACCTGGCACGAGGTCCTAGCAGAAAGAAGGCCAGGGACTCTCTGCAGGGGAGCAGAAAAACGTATGTGTGCCTGACCAGCTCCACTGCAGTTTGGAGAGCTTCTGAGCACAAGCAACAAGCAGGGGCTCGTGGAGAGGAAAGGGAGTCCCCACTCCCAGACGGCTATATCTCTCCTTCAGAGTACCAGGAAGCACAGCTGGCAAAGAAGCTGCAGCAACAGGGCAGAGGTTTTTGGGCTGCAGGGGCATAGTAGTGTCTCCCCAAGAGAACCTGATACCCAAGAGAACCTGAGGTGCCCCTGCCAGGCTTTGGCTGCTAGCCAGAAAGAGGAAGAATTTTCTGGGAGGAAGGTAGGAATCACTTCCAGAAGGAGAAACCCTTTGGTGGGGGGGAGGTGGGGGAGGAGGTGAGGAAGAGGAGGGAGCCCAGGTGAGTAGTACAGAATGCCATGTACAGGAGTGGGACCCCACCAGAACCCATTTGGTCATTCTGGGATTCTGGGATCCAGACCAGGCCAGCAGGCCAAGAATTGAAGCCCCAGAGAGCCCAAATGCCACAGAGGGGACAGAGCTGGTGGTGGTTGTTGAGCATGTCCTCCTGACAGGGACAGGGGCCGTGATGAGCACCACAGTTGCCACAGACACACACAGTACCAAGAGGTTCACTCAGTTCTACATCTGGATGTCATCCCTCCCACCTCCCAGCCAACTACACACACACATACACACCATTCCCAGAAACAACAGAGGCCGTGGCAAGACCCAAAGCCCAAAGCTGAAACTACAGTGGGAAATTCCCCAGAGGACAGGAGCAGCATGGATCCATCCAATGTGGGTTGGAGGAGAGGAATCCAAGACCCCAGTCCCTTCTGTCCCCACGGCCACCACAGGGCAGGGGCTGGTCGCACCCTGAATCCATCTCTGGCACGGGAGTCGCCACCACCTGCTTGCTCCCCTGCTGGCCATTTCCATGTGCCTTTGGGCTGGACACCATTTGGGATTTGAGATGGGTGGACATCACAGAGCCCACAACACTGCTCTAAAGAAGGCAGCCTGAAGAATTCAGGGTTCCAGGGTCCTCAGCGCCACCCCCAAGACTTGGCATCCCTAGACCAGCCTGTGCAGAGCCTCCGTGGCCCCTCCCAGCCCCAGGAGGGAGAGTGTTGGGATGCCCAGAGAAGTTCCATTCCACCTCGGGCTGCCAGGACCGGGTAACTGTGGCCGAGATGTGGCGGGGGAGGGAGGTTGACCGGGGAGAAAGGCCACAGGAGACAAGCGACATGGGGCAGAAGGTGACCATGCTACTGCATGGCTTTCAGCCACACCATACAGTGGCCATCACTAACAGTCCTTGTTGCCAGGCCGCCAGAGCAGGCGCTCGGGTAAAGCCCACTCAAGTGAGCCATCGAGTGGTGGAAACGAAGTCTCGCTGAGCAAATGAGCAGCCGCTGTCAAGTTGCGCGCTGATCCCGCTGCTCCTCTCCTGACCACTGGAAGCCTCCCGTGCACCTGCAGTCACTGTGTGCACACCCACACCCACGCACGCACACGAAGGAAGAGCCGCAGCGCCTCTCTGCTCCTCATGCCCCCCCCACTCAGGGCCTGCCTGCCTGCCTGCCTGCCTTCTCTCCTCCCCGGCTCGTGCCGTCCGCTTGCCTCTCCTGAAAACCAGTGGGCCACGGATTCAGGGAAGCTCACGGGCAGCATTGGTGCTTCACGCTGCTCGTTGTCCACACTTTGTTTTCCACCCACACACCGCGAGGGGGGGGAGAGGGAGATGGCGGGGGTGTATAACCGAAGGTGGGCAGAGAAGCATCCGCTGGAGCGGCGGGGCGGGGCGGCGGCGCCTACCAGGAGTCTGGTCCGGCCGCAGAGGAGACGGCGGCCTCCCTGGGAAAGGGGTCCCGCGGAAGCGGGCGGCGCGCGCCTCTCTGGACCGGCGGTCTCCGGCTCGCCCCCTGCGCTCCCCGCCTGCATGACCGCGTGGCTCTCCGGCGCTCGAGGCGGCCCACGCGTGAGTTCGTCCGTCCTCGTGCGCGTGATCCAGGCCGCCGCCGCCGAGCAGGGGCCCCTCCGGCCAGGACCCGCGTGGCGCCCAGGGGCCCATCTGGTCTGTCGCGGCAGAGGCTGATTCGTCGCGACAGCGGAGGCAGCTTCCATGGCAGAAGAGAGGAAACAGCCATTTCGGCTCTAGGCCCGTAGAGAAAAACAAAAATACCACCCCTGCCTCAGCCCGCGTCCCACATCCAGCCCCCCTGCGCTTTCTTTTGACTCTCGCGGGTCATTCGGGCGTTGGCTTTGGAAAAGTAATATTTGCAGAGAGCAAATGCTCCCTTGCCTGCATTAACAGTAGCGTCGTTTCCACGGACGGGAGCGATCGAAAGCGATTCTATCCAGTAGGGAAAAAGTGTCCGAAGGTCCCATATTCAGTCCCAACCCCACCCACCGTGCCTATTCGCTGACCCTTCACCCCCAACACACGCAAACCCGCGGAGCGAGGCCCCCAGGGACACAATGGGTAATTATCAAGTATATAAATTGACAAGTTATCAGTTAAGCAGGACGTTTGCTAACCTAAAGGGGGAACGTATTTGAAATTAATTTTTTACCCAAAAGGACTGGCCTGCATTGGGATTTCAACACTAACTGAATTCCAGAATTAAGTTATCAGTTCATTCAACGAGACAAAGTGCTAGGGAGCCAGCAAATTTTTATCAAGGTTTAGTGGATTAGGCAACTTTAAACGAGCCAGTAGTAGGGGCAGATCAGAAAGGGGGGGGTCCTCTTGGCATCCAAGTGGCCTACGCTGGGCCTCAGATAGTGGTCCCTTGCCTACCGCAGGAAGCCTGGCTCTGAAGCTCTCGGCCCAGGGACTCTTGCCGAGATCCACGAGATCCACGTGGGAATCAGCCATAGAGCAATAAACCCATAATGCCTGTGAAGGTGGCTGTCCAGTTGACTTCTGGTAAGGCTTTTAGTGAGGCATGTAGCTTAAATGGCAATGTAACATGTACTTAATAGCTAAATCCCTCTTCTAAGATAATAGATGAATTTTGTTTGCTTCTTAACAGTTAATCAAGTGGATGAAGCTGTTCCCACTAACTTCCTTCTCTCTGAACACCATTGTGAAAACACCAGGCCGCAGCATTGCTGGGTTTCCACCTCAGCCACACACCTTGAAATGATTTCCTCTTTCTAATTCTAATTCACTTACCTTCCAGGAGGCCCCTCTGTCCATTAGTGGATCTTGGCTTTTCAAACAGTCTCTGGGCAAAAGGCGCATCTGAGAGGGACCCGAAGAAGGGGGCTTCATTATTCAGCTTTTCACTTTTACGATTCTGGGAAGTGAATTAGAAATTCAGAGATGATAACCTTAGAAATGGTAGGCGTTCTCTAAAAGAGTCAAAAAGACCTAGGTTAACAGTTGCACTTCACATTTTGTCAGGCAGAGACTGTCTGGGTTCAAGCTGGAGGCTCTGGCAGGGGGCCAAGAGCCCCCACTTTATGCCTCCACTAATGGAGGCTGAACTCAGATGGGGCAGAAGAATCACAGCCCCCTCCCCCCAGCAAGGAGTCTCTCGCTCTGGAGCTGCGCATGGCACATTTTCTCAGAATCTTTTTTCTCAGCTCAGGAGGGCGAGGTGAAAGCAGGAGGGAAAGACTCTAGAGGGAGGGTTTAATGGGGGTGGGGAGGAGTTCAGCCTGGATACTGGGTTTTTTAAGTGAAGAGAGAGGTACAGCCAGAGACTTTTTTTCAAGCTCCTTCTTCACCAGCTCCCCCTCCCCGCAGGCACATCTCGATTGCTTTAATATTGCCATTTAGCCCACATCAAATGCTAGGGATTCCCCTGAGGTTCACTGGGCCATTTTTTGAACTGGCTACTTGGGATCTGAGCCACATCTCTTGCCCACCTCTGCTTGTCAGGAAGAGCACAAACTGAGGGGAACGTGACCAAGGTCAGGGAGGCACATCTATGTTTGCATGTGAAGACGGCTTCAGACAGAAACCTCATCAGCCACTGAGCTCAATGGGGCTTCTCTGAGTTCTCAGCCTCACTGCCCTGGAAGTGCTGCTCCCTCTGCATGAGAGACTCACGTGGGTGCTGGGCAGGTGCACTCTTGTTGGGAGGAGCAGCACACTTGCCATGGCCAAGCCCCAGCCTTAGCAAAAGAACTTCAAGCATCTCTAACTGAGAGGGCAAACAGGTCCTGGAAAGAGACGATGGCACCTTCCAGGGGGAGAGAGGCTCATAGGGACAAGGGACATAATCTGGATTCTGATTTGCAGTCCTTTCCACAGGCTGTGAAGCAACCGGGCTCATTCCTGCTGTGAGTCTGAGCTTTGGCTGTATCAGAGGAAGAAATATCACGGTCAGGTTGGCTGGAGATGCCTCAGTTCCCTCAGGCATCTCTACAAGTGGAGGAAGGCAATACATGTGGAACAGGGGTCCTGGAATGCAGTGGGGGGAGGGTGCTGAGGGAGGAAGGTGACTAAGTTCAGAAGCAGCTCTCAGGGGACCTGATCTCCCTCCCAGATGCAAGTATAGACTGCAGAGATGGGTGGTAGAAAGCTCAGTCCTCCTAAGGGGTAAAGCAGGATGGGTCACGTACGTGCACCATGTGAGAGAGAGAGGTCCCCCATGAGGCATTGGGGTGGACAAGAGCAGACATAAGGCCTGAGGGCATCATGGTACCTTCCTCAGAAGAGGGGAGCAGCCCCAGCAAGGCTGCATCTCAGTGAGGGTTCCAACCAGCAGGTGGCAGCAGGGGTGTCGAAGGGTCCCCTGGACTCCTGCTGTTCTAGCTGGAAGGAAATATACTCCAGGAGTGAGGGAAGACTGCCTTGCTCCTGATTTCCCATCAAGCGAGAGGCAGAAATCCTCATTTAACAAAACGGACTGCCCATCCTTCATTCATCCCTTTGCAAGAGAGGAATAGTCCTCAGTTATTGTCAATAAATCTTCACCACCAAGACTTGCAGAAAAGGCCCAAAACATCCTCTTTCTGCTGCCTCATCAGTGCTTTCAATTTCCTCCTGCTCCCTGAGGGCCACTGAGGGTGAGACAAAGAAGCGCAGGGCAGCCCAAGACACTCCCTGACAAGAAGGCCCAGGAACCCTTCCTATGCCTCCACACGTGGTGGACATCCAGCTGGTAAGCAAGTGGCGGCAGCGTTGTGGAAGATTCCCCACTCAGCACACACTGCTTCCACCACTTGGTGGTTTCTGCTCCTTTCTCAACAGCAACTGCTCTTAACCTGTGGTCTGCAGGTCCCAGGAGGGACCAATGATATCCTCTCTGGAGGTCTGCGAAGGCTCGAAGAAATTTTATGAGTTTTTACAACTAGAAAGAAAGAAAGAGAGAGAGAGAGTGAGAGAGAGAGAGAAGAAAGAAAGAAAGAAAGAAAGAAAGAAAGAAAGAAAGAAAGAAAGAAAGAAAGAAAGACAAGCCATGATTTCAAAGACCAGGAATCCTTTGCCAGTGTTAGACATCATTTCCACCAAGTTTTATTACAATATGTCAAACCTTTCAAAAGTTATGGAAAGAACTGTTTGACAGCAGAAAATGTACTCAGCACTTGCTACTTCTGCACATGGTGAGAACATGTGAGGGAGTGTCGCTGAGTGGCTGGGAGAAAGCTGGTGCCCTTTCTTACTGCTGTGCATACAGCCAGAAAGCGCCTTCATAGCCGTACCGGACGCTATAATGTTGTCCACATTGTGCCACCACATCCTCATAATGTCTGTTGCTTCCCAGAATTCCATAGCTGTGTCAAGATTCTCAGAGAAATTTTTGTGTAAAAGCAAGACCATGTTTGTAGAAAGAGAGTGTCAGAGTCAGTCGGCGTACGTGAATGTTGAAATGGACTTCAGAGTGGTAGCTATAGATTATTGAATATGATCATGTTTATTTCTTCAATTTATGCAAATAAAAACATTTGGTTATTGTCAGGTAAAGTTCTTAGAGCAAGTGGATATAGCTAGCATAGGGCTTTCTTTGTCTTTTGCATGCCAAAGCTCCACCAATTGCCTTTCTGTCATTTAATTGCATGATCATAAATACCTTTGGTGTTCAGGTGATCAGATCATGTGACCCGGGTTTGTTGCTTGGGTCATCAGTGTTATATAAAAAAGAGCCCCTTTCTCAGATCCCTCTCTTCTCCTTCATTTTTGCTTCCTTTTCCTCCTCTCTGACCATGCTTCGCATCTCCATCAGAAGACAGTGAGTTAAGAACAAAGCTACTACTATTTGTTAGTTAGTGAGGATGTAGGTTCCCCAATGCATATGTAAATATAGAAGACATTAGTAAACTTGTTTAAGTTTGTAACCTGAAACTGCCTACATTTGTTTTCTTCCTTCAGTCAGTTTCAGATCTGAAAAAGCCATACACAAATTTCGGCATGCTTTTTCTGCTATTCTGTTAAAAGGAGGTTGAATCCTTATAGTTTTAGCTTCCATAGAACTTCCCAATAGGGCTAACACACAGGGAAACTCTAATTCCCAACATTATTTCATAACAATGCATTTTGGCTGAGCCTCAGGATGGACTGATGGCTGAATCTGAAACAAAAAAGTACTGACAATGCTGATGAGGGTGCTCCCTCCAAAGCAAAATCAAGCTCCTTGCAGTCATCTTAAAGAGCGCCACCATTATAGCAAGCAATGTCTTTCAACTGACTTCACGTGTACCCACCGAGAAGACAAGCAACTATCACAGTGCATGTTATGCTATGATGTATTGTCCAATGAGGCCATGGAACTGTCAAAACTGTGACACTAAACATAAAGAATGTGCCACAAAGAGCATTGATTTTTTCCCCCCAAAAGTAATCAGAGCTTTGGGAAAGAAAGAAAATGATTGTAACGAAGACTGCAATAATGAAAATGCAGTGAAGGCCTCATTTGAAGTTTCACAATTGATTAAAAAAACAACAACCAGTAACCTGCATACAATATCTAAAGAACTTTTACTACCTTCTGCAAAAATCATGGTTTCTGCATTGAACAATGGCAATTTGTCAAGGACCTTTGCTTAATACCTTTGTCAGATGACACAATTCAGAAATGAACCAGTAGTTTGGTAGCCAGTATTAAAAAAAACAGTCAACAGAAAGAATTCACATGTGCCCCTGTTTTGCTCTGCAACTGAACAAAAGCACAGACACAACAAACAAAATGGCCTTACTGTGCTGAACATAAGAAATTTTCCTGAAGACCTGCTATCCATTTCCTTGTTGGTACGCACTGCAGCTGAAGAAGTCCTTAACATCTCAAACAAGTTTATAACATCTTATGACATGGATGGGTTGGAATGTTTTAGAATTAGCACACACAGGCATGAGCGATGCCTTAGTGGATTTGTAGCATGGATTAAGGAAAGCATACCGTCCGTGACTTGGTACCATTGCTGCATGCATAGGGAAGCTCTAGTTGCTAAGAAGATCCCAGAAAAACTATAAGAGACCTTAAATTAGTCAATCAAAACTGTCAGTTTTACAAAAAGCAAATCACTGAATTCAAGACTGTTTGAGCAGCTTTGCAAAGATACGGTCAGTTAACACCATCTGCCTTCTGCTGCACCAGGAATTTCATTGGATACCAAGAGGTAAAGTTATGTTTTGCTTGGGGGTATTGAGAGACAATTCCTCATGGACCAGCAATTTTACCTCAGCAATTGTTTGACAGATTTTTCCTAGTTAATAAAATTAGCATGTCCGCCATATATCTTCACCTATTTAAATCTATTCAACTTATATATTTAAGAACCAATAATACGAGACATTTCAAACCTCACAAATATTCTTGGCTACACCAACAAAAAGTCGTCTGAGAAGGATACATTCACTTGTACCATAGTTTCCACAAATATTTTCCTGCTCCTGGTGCAAGCAACAACTGGCTTAGAGACCCCTTTCAGTTAAAGTGTATGAACCGGAGGGGCTCACAGCCCTCGAGGAAGACAAGCTCATAGTAACATCCAGAGAGGGTGCTCTGAGAGAGCAGTTCAAGGAACAGTCCCTTCAAATTTCTGAACTTGCTTACAAACAGATTTTCCAGAACTATCAAAGAGTGCTAGGGAAGTATCAATGCCTTTCATAACAACATAAATGTGTGAAAAATTATTCCCTGCTCCTGTTTATCTTAAAGATAACTATGACACTTATCTTAAAGATAAGTGTTTAAAAAACACAGATCAGAACTCAGAATACAGAAGTCAGCTATTAGGCCTGATACAACAAGGTTTGTAAAATGCAGCGCCAGTCTTTAATTAATTAATTGTTTCATATGAACAAGTAATATGACGCCATGCTTCAGTTTGTGGTCATGTGCCTTCAAGTCATTTCCAACTTACAGTGGCCCTAAGACGAACCTAACACGGGATTTTAAGAGGCTGAGAGTGTGTGGCCTGTCCAAGGTCACCCAGCGGGTTTCTGTGACCAGGAGGGCAAGGGGGCTCTGGTTTCCAGGCAGCCGTTCGACGCTCAGAGCGCCACCCCACGCTGGTTTGGTACTGAGGAATTATGACCACTTTTATTACATTTCTATGGAATTATTCCAATAAAAATATTATAAGAGGAGTGTATGCATTTACTTATTTCTCCTTCTCTCCAAATTTGGAGACCCTTGGTGAGTAACGTTAAATAGATATTTGATGCACTTTACAGTTTTACGGGAAAATCTTGAGTTAAGCCTTGGTGGTCCACAGCAACACACACGCCCGCGCGCGCGCGTTTCCCTCGTGCCCCCTGGAGTGTGCTCCTTCCGCTCCTCTGTACGCTTCACTGAGCCCCCATTTTCCGATTAACATTGGCTACTGCTGGCAAGGGGACGGGCATGAGGGACCCCTTCCCCCTGGATTCACCCCAAGACCCTCCGGAAGAGGTTTGAGGGGGCTCCGCAATCTACCCCACAGAAGCCCCTCCTCGTTGGGAGGCGGAGGAGGGAGAACCTGCTTGGCTAGCGGGGATTTTAACCCGGGAACGCGTGCGTGTGTGTACGTGTGAATGCGTGTTGGAGGGGCAACGTCGCAGCCGGGGTCCCCCCGCTCTCCCTGCCTGGGGCTGCTGAGGGCATGCGCCCGGGGGAGGGAGGTCCTGGCCACGCCGTGGCTCCTTCGGCAGACGAGGGGGACATCACGGCCCCTGACTGGCGGCCTCGGCGCTGGTGCCGGGGGAGGGCTGGCCCTTTTTTCAAGGGCGGTTTTGCATTTTCTGATTCTGTGATTTCCCCCTCCCCACTGGGCTTGAACCCACACTGCAGGGGTGGCGCCCACTCCTCCAAAGAGCTGCTCCCCAGCCTCAGCCGGGGTGAGTCGGGGTAGGTGCGGAGGTCGCTGGTTTCTCTGCCCACGTTTTCTATTCCCGCTGAACTTGGAGAAGGTCTGGCCTCCCTTTTTTGTTTGCCGATATTATTATTATTATATTATTATTATTTAATAATAATAATAATAATAATAATAATAATAATAATAATAATAATAATTTCTAAGAACTCTTTCAAAAGGAGCAGCGCGAGCCCCCCTGGGAATTACTACTGAACCGAAAGCGTGACAGAAATGCGTTTCTGACGGCAGTGCAGACGCGCCGGCCCATAGCGATCTGCTGCTTTCGCTCCCGGTTTAGTTTTCTACTGCTCTTCAGACCCGAAACCGGCCGGCCGGCGCCTCTCTCCCTGGCGCCCAGGGTCGGGGGCTGCTCCTTCCTGCGGCCACACGCGGGCCCCGTTCCGCGAAGCACCGGGGACTCTTCCAGCGCCCGAAGCCCGTCGAGCTCCTAGCTGAGCGCCGCCGACGCCCCTCGCCCGCCCGCCCGCCTGCCTGCCGACGCCGGACAGCGCCTTTGTGGGCGCGGCCCCCTCCCGAAGAGACCCTGGGGGTCCCCTCCCTTGACCCGCTGGGCCTCGCCCCGGAGGAGAGGTCGCCGCCTGGACGGCCTCGCCGAGATCCCGGGCTCACGCGTCGCCTTGCCGGGCGGGTTCCTGGGTCCCACCGCCTTGATCGCGTTATTTGCGTCGCCTTTACTCGGGAGCGGCGGAAGAAGGGCGCGTTTGAGTCTGCGCAGGGAAGAGCGCCGTGGAGACAATACCGAGACTAATGTGTTTTTTTTTCTCCCTGGAAAACTCGCCTGCAGGGAGGAAACCAGTGCCGTAATTCGGTTTGGCCCGGACGAGATCATAACTGAAGCCGCTTCTTCCCGCGCCGCCCCCACACGGATGTTTCTGGCACCAGGCTGCCGAGTTTTATGGCGTCCGCAGCCCCAAACCACCGCGCTTCCATTCGGTGGAGTCGTAATATGCCTTAATATTTTCATTTTGATGTAATTTGCGGCCCCAGCTTTTTAAATATCCGCTCTGTAATAATGTTTAATTTCAGGGGTCACTCCGCCAAGGAGTATATTAAAGCTTATAAAACTCATTTCCAAAGCTCAAATATCAAACTGTGATCAGGTTAGGAGGGCAGCGTCTGTGAATATTTCATCTTTTATCATGCTGATAATAAGGAGATGACAGAAGCGCATTATTACAATGAGAGAACTGCTCATTTCAGCCCAGACTGCGGGAGGCTGCGGGCTCCAGAGCGTGTTACTCAATAAAAGCAATTCTGATATGAAAAGCAAGCTTATGGAGTCGCCACAGTGTCATCTTTGATTGTAATGAATAATATATGGAGCTGAAGCCAGAGCAGCCAGCTGTGAGGGGAAGGAGGGGACTCAGGGCCCAAGGGGGAGGAAGAAAGACCCTCCAGGGCCCACTCGAGGAGGAACGGGGCCCTTGCCCTGGGCCAAAGCGAGGATCTCCAAGGGCCCCTTCGGACCCTCCGGCAGGACGTAGCGCCGGGCAGGAAGACCTGGCTGCCTCTCGCCCCCCGAGTCCAAAGACATGGGCCCCTCCCTCCCTGGGCCCAGGGGCGCGTGAGGAGCTCCTTCACACCGACCTTGCCCCCCTCCTTCAACTGCACTGAAGTCCCAGAGTTCAGCAGGTCCCCACCCCGGCAGAGCTTGGAATTCTATTTTTCAAAAGGAATTAGTTATTTCACACATTATTTGGTTGACGCAGTGGGTCTCTGCTTGTTACTGTTTCAGCATTCCAGAAAGGTAATTAATGGAGTCGCTCATTACTAACAAGTTACTATTAATGTCACTATTGTGACATTAGAAAATGCAGAGAAGAGCTTTCTGGTCCCCCCAGTGGCCGATTCAGAAACTGCACCCGGCAAAATGCATCGCTGGACCACCCTCCCCGGCTGCAACACGAGCCGGCCCCCCGATGCCCCGATCCCCCCCACCGCTGAAAATGCCTCAGAATTCGCACTCAGGAAGGAGAGCCGCCAAATCCTTCGTTCCGGTGCCCCAAAAAGATAGCGAACGGCGGCAACGTCGGTGACAGGCAGAAAGGGGATTCCGTTACAGTTCCTCGCTTCAAAAAATAACAACTTACCAAGCGAGGCAAGGAAAACGCGTTCTCTCCTAGCTCAGCCCGGGGGCTGCAGAACAGGCGAGCTTCCCCGCACTTCGTCCTGGGGCCCACCGCGCCATTCCCCTCTGACCCACTAGATGTGGGACTCCGGGCCTCCTCTCAGTCCGGGAGAGGAACCGGAGCTCACTCTGCAGGATCGGGGCTCCGCGGGGGGGGGATCTGCCCGACTGGGACAGAAAGCAAAGCAGAAGCCACTCCCTGTCTGGGGACCGGAGAGGGGCGCATCGGGGGGCCCTCCCCTCCCGTCTTTAACCCCGTCCGTGCCCACGAAGGCACCCATAACACTTGGTTGCCGACCCCTTCAGCGCCTCCAGCGCCCGGGGCAAGGGAGGAAGCGCTCTGAGCCGCCGAGGGGCCCCTCCCCGTCGAAAGGCACCCAGACCCCCCCCCCGCTAGTCCACAGGGCTACCGTCTCCCTTAATGAATGCAAAAGTTCCTAGTAGCAAGTAAGCGACCTTTGGCACCCGCTAAAAAGTGCTATTTTGCCCATTAATAGATATTGTTATTAAGCCAGTACCTTTTAAAGTCTTCCTCAAATCGAGGTGCTCCTGACAAATGGAAGTGTTGGGGACATAAATCAGTGGATATAAATCCGCAGAAGTGCTTATTCGGCAGTTTCTTCCCGCCAAGGAATGGGAATTTTCTCCTCAAAATAAAAGAAAAAAGTCCTGTTTGAAGCTTGTAATGATCTTGTTAATGGACTATTAACAACCTACCTGCTCCGAGCGAGCCGAGAGGCCGGCGCCGCGTTTTTTGCCCCCGCCCCCCGCCTGGCCAGCTTCTGCTCCCCTCGCTCTGCTCAGGCCCCCCGCGGGTCAGCGGCGCCGGAGGAGCCCCTGCCTGGCTGGATGGGCGGGAACCGGGACCAGGACTCCCTGCGCCACACACGCACGCCCCACACGCCGCCCTCCACGCCCGCCCAAGGACACCAGAAAGGCTTCGCCCCGCCAGCTCCCTTCGCCGCCCCGCCGACACCGGGGCCGATAGGCAGAGTGAGCTCGCGTCTTGGGTGCTGGACTAGGACTAACCCCTATTCGGCCACGGAAACCCTTGGGGCAAGTCACACTCTCTCAGCCTCAGGGGGTGGCGAAGGCAACGAGCCCTCTGAAGAAACCTCGCCGAGAGGGCCCCGCCTCGCCCCGCCCCCGCTGGCTGTCCTGGGCTCGCGCTTCCCCCCGGCGCCCACATGGGGCAGACTCCGGCCGGAGAGGGGTCCCGGGGGGCGCCGGCGCAGCTTCCTCCGCGCTCGCAGCCCGAGGGGGGCGCACCGCCCCCTCCGCCCCTTCCCCTTCCTCGCCCCTTCCCCGCCTGCCCCGAACGCCCGCGGCGCCCCCGCAGCAGTCCCCCCCTCGGAGAGAGAGGAAGGGAAAGAGAAACGAGGAGAAAGTCCTCCCGCCCCCCCCCGCCCTCTTGGCGGTGGCCGGCTGGGGTAACTGGCCTGGCGGTTCCTGCCCAAACTTCAGACGCGGCGATTCCCCGACACCGCTCCTCCGGCGCTGGCCTCGGCGCTGAACTACCTGCACGGAGCTTCCTACCTAAAACCGGCTGCTTGGTGTCCAAAGGCTGAATATTTGAAGAAATGTAAATTGTCAGTTACACTGGAGAATCACCCTTGGAAGTTAAAGCTTTGCTAACAGCTTCTTTATATGTAAAGCAATTAGCTACTTTAAACACAAATTCTTGTAAATGCTAATAGCCATTATTTTCTCGCATGGTAAGTAAAAAAAGTCGTGAGATGATTGCAAAGATTTAACTGAGACAAAAAAAATGCATGGAAAACATTTAATTGACTTTCTTAAAGAAAAGAAAACAGTTTGCATGGTTGTTTTTTATTCTAAAAGAGCTGAGATGGGCCCTCTTACCCCATTCATGTAGCAAAATGTCCTCTCACAATAGAACTCTGATTTGCTGAAATTAAAATTCTATTGCACTTAAATTAGGGTTTCAATATTTTTAGCAACTTTAATAGGTCTTGAATTTTACAAGACATCTGGTAATAGCAAATCTAGACTTCTTACAGGAACTCAGTTGTTTTCTCAAGAGAAAAAAGTTTAAACAGATCTCCTAGAGGGATGAAAATAAAGGCCTCCTCTTCTCCTCCCTCCCCCTCCCTCCCCTGCCAGACACCAGCAGCAGCAGCAGCAGTAGCAGCAGCGGGCAGGTCGCCAAAGCAGTTTGAAAGCCACTCTGGGAAAATGGGGCCACTGTGGCTCAGAAGAGGCCTAGGACTCAGAAGGGCTTGGCTTCCAGGCCACTTCCACTCCCCCCCCCGCCACCCACCTGCACTGACCAGTGGCTATTATGGGTCAGTGCCTCCCAGGCTCTTTGGAAGAAAGAAGGGCTGGCAGGCTCCCTCCCTTGCTCCTTCGCCGCCTCTTCTTCCGAAGGGTGAGGGACCTGAAATCCCTTAGCTAATGCCAGTCACAGGGTTGTTTTTTTTTATTTGTCATTAATGGGTGAGCCTGAAATTTTACAGCAAAGCTAATCATATCTCTCAAGCACAGACAACATAAGTGGAAGATATTGCCTATGGAAGCCAGGTGGGAAGTTTTCCTGGTCTTCGGACTCCAACATGGAAACAAGCAGAAGAAATCTTGGTGGGGAGCACTGGAGGTGGTCCCCTGATGAAAATCAGGCCCAAGTCCCGCAGCCCCTTCCCAACACATCCGCTGAGCACCCTGAAATCCAGGGGATCTGCCTACCTGCCTGCCCAGAAAGCAGCCACAGGAGGAGCAGCACTGAGCAGCCATGGAGGGAGGGTGGGGAGGATGGAGCACAAAAAGCCCCCTGCTTGGCTGGTGGCCATGGGGTCAAGCTCATTGCCCTCTGTCCCGGAAGACCCCTAGGGGTCAGTTGCCTCTCTGTCCCTCACTCTGTCCCCCAGCCATGTAAAAGACATGGTGCAGCCCCCCCCCGGGGCCTGGCAGCTGCTGCAGGGCGAAGGCGGTTTGGACAAAGGGCGAAGGGCTTGTGGGTAGCCCTTGGTGCCACATCCAAGACATGACATGTATACAAATAATCACAAGTTGTGCACACACATATACCATTAAAAGAAGCCTGACCAGATTACCAAGCAAAATTGGAGCACGAAGAAAAAAAAATTAAAAAAAGGTATATACCAGTTTTAAAATCTGAATAAAGATGCATATCGGGGAAATCTCACTCCCTTTATCAACGAGAGGTCTGAATGTTATCTTTTTTTAACTCAGGATTTCTCTACCTGGGGCAGAACCAGAGGCTCCTAAAATGGCAGGACCACTGAGTGCCAACTCCGTTTACATTCCCAGCTGAGCAGTTCAGAGCCCAGAGGTGCCTGGCACTTCTCAGTGTGTCTGAATATTCACACCCAAGGGTGCACACTGTGTCAGTACACTCTTCTCAGGGTTTTTTATTTTTATATATATATATATCTTTATAAATGTGTCAAATTGAATTCACTTCTTCACATGTCCCACAGGTATTGGGATTATATTCCAGTTGTCTCCAGTTGCCTTGTCAATGTAGCAAAAAACAAAACCAAGAAAACGTCTGTGCTGCTGAAGAATGATCAAGTCAAACAAACAGCTCTTGGTTTTCACATTTCTGCTGCAGTTTGTGGCGTGGTTGCAGCCATGAAATGCTAGTGTGACACTGCTGTGCCTTTTTAGTGGTACTGAAGTTTTAGTGTTCGTATCATCAAATGTGTGAAATTATTTTCCCCCCTTATTTTTGCAATAAATGCAGTCAGAAAAGACCATTCACACTCGTGCCCTTTCAGTTCCCCCATGTGTGTACGCACACATGCACACACACACACTTTTGTCCAGGGCAAAGGTGAGCTGGCGGGGAGCAGACCTTCCAGAGCAGTGGACACCAAAAGCACGGATCCCCATCTCTCCCACAGCTGAGGCTGTGGATTGGGTGCCCACCTCTGTGACTTGCTTGTGGGCCACCCACAGAAGAAGGCCAATGGTCAAATGTCAGCACAACAGGAAGGGGAGGTTTCAGTCAAACCATTGCAGAGGGTGTCTTGCTCCATTTTACCCCCACACTAAAGAGACAGGCCTTTACCCAGTCCCTTCTCCACAGCACAGTTTGGCCTTTTTGGACAGAAGAGGATGTGGGCCTGTGAGGGGCAGGCAGGAAGTGGCAGAGATTAGGTGGGGACCCTGGCTGCTCTCCCTTCAGGAACTGGAATCTCTGCCAGTAGTGTGGGGCTAATCCCTCCCCTCCCCTCCCCTCCCTTTCCCTCCCCTCTGACTGCAAGCAGCCCTGGCACGGAGGGTGACCCATGGCCCGTCTGCTGCAGGATTCCACCCACTGTCTGCCTGGATTGAGTCCAAAAGTGAACATGGAAAATCAGGATTTTCAAGGCTCTACAAATATTTCATAGTGAACCCACAGTAAAGAAGGAGGCACTGTCCAGCAAGCAAATGTGCAAGGAGACCCAGTTGGGAAGATGCCAGGTGGCAGCATCAGTAGCCATGCTTTGTGATTTATTTATTCATTAAAACATCCCCACAGAAAAACACCCAAGCACACAAAGTGTTGCTGCTACCGTCTCCCCCTCTTCCTCCTCCTCTAAGTATTGTTGTTGCTGTTGCAGGAAGTTGTTGGGGAGTTTCACAAGGTGTTAGCCTTTTTAGAGAAAAATAATAAAAGCTAAAACTGTTAGGAATCAGCCTTCTTTTAGTAGAGTAGCTGATAAAGCGTGCCTCAGAATCATGTCGCTGCCCTGAACTTAAAGTGACTCAAAAATAAGCAAGGCAGACAGTTTCAGCTTACAGACTTTGAAAAGGTTTAGTAATGGCTTTTACATTTAAAAATGCATGGAGAGCCTACATCTTAATTAGCTAATGAAAAGGTTAGATAAAGGCAGTAGCTCCATTCTTAACCTGCCATCTTGTTGATGGAGAATTAAAATATGGCTGAAGGAGAGGAAGAAAAGTAGAATGGTGATGAAGGTGAAGATGGAGATGAACACAGAGGCTATGAAGGGGGGATTCTTTGTACCGCCCATGACCCTAGGAATTTCCTGGGCCACATGGTCTAGTTACCCGGATACACAAAAGGTACTTACAACCATGTATGACAGCTGTGCCCTTGGCAACCTGGCAGCTCTTTGATCTTCTGGTTAAAGTTTTAGGGATGCGAAGATGTCGGTCAATCTCACAAAATCCAATACCGTGCCTCCCTGATAACCACAGAAAATGTTTGAAAGACCTGGTTTTTTTCAGAGTCAAAATAGGCACTAAGCAGAATGCACATGTTCTCTGCACCAAAGATATGTTCCCACCAGCACTGGTATCTCCTCAGAGGCAGCAGCTGCTGTCTCAGCAGACAGATGCTCAAATGAAGCAGCTGTTTACTTTCCAATGACCGGTCAGCAAACAAAGCAAGCTAAACCCAAGAGAGGAATGAGAGGAACTTTGTGCAGCAGGATAAATGCCTTTCAGTCTCAGAGGGACCACCCCAGCAAAAAGCCCTAAAAAGCCCAGGGCTTTTAAATACTCTTTGCCCTTTCTGGGCTAAGCTGGTTGTTAATGAGTAATGATCAGGATATCAGAACCAAATGGGAGAGCAGGCAATTGGCATCTTCCTCTGCCTCCAGTTGCTGGGACTCCTCTGGCTCTGTGTGGACTGGGATTGTCCCAGCCTGAGAAGAAAACTTATTGGAAAGGGGCTGTTACAAGGACAGCATGGAAAAAAGCAGTTTTATGTTCTACTGTGCTCAAAGTGATAAGCATGACAAACCCACAGCACTGTGACCTACTTAAAAGGCCCAGGGCTCATAGGACCCACTGATATATGGCAAAGGTTTTTGCATGTGCGCCTACAGTGCACATGCATGCATACCTACACACACTCTCTCAATGCATTGGTAAAATGTAAATGTCAAAGAAAGCAAGATAAACCAATTAATTTCCCATTTGGATCACTCCAGATAAAATACAATCTCTAACTAGTTTGCAGTTCAGTCCCAGATCATGCCAACCAGCCTGATGAGTTCAATTGATGTCTTCCTATACATCTCCCAAATGAAGCAGTCCAGCACAAAATCATTATAACTTTGTTCCATCAGTCATTCATCAAGAGGGGCCCCCTCTCATCCCACTAAATTCAAAATTGATAAAGTGGACAGTTCTGTCAGGGACTTGAGTTCCTCCTGCAAATGGCCCAGGCCCTGCTATACTGTCTCACCATTCCTGTTCCATGCAGGGCCAGAAATCACCAGTGGGTGAGCCAAATGTGGACTCCCAGGCCTCCCTTCCCCCGTCTGCCTCATTGGTCTCCCTCCCCACTCCTCTCCCATGCTGGTGGGTCCCACAGAGGAATCTAGTGCTGGGAGAGAGAGGGTCTCTCCTTCTGGGTCTCCAGCTCACCTTGCTTCCTTGGGGAGGAGAATAAGGAAGGGAGGCAGAGAGCAGAGGGTTGGGGGTGCTGCCTACATTGCATTGCATTGCAAATGTGCATTGTAAATGTGTCTCCTGTTATCCAATCCATTTTGGAGTTTTCTGCCACTCACAGTTTTTGATCTCTGGGGTTCAAAAGATGCCCCACCTCTGTTGTATTTTGGCAGAACAGAAGGGAGGGGGAGCAATAAGGCATGAGGGAGCCCACCCCCACTTCCCACAGGTGGTGAGTCAAGGCTTCGAGTGGCATGGCCCTCTGCCACTGGTGCCCGGTGGTGGCCAGCAGCAGGGGCCGAAAGGGGAGGCGGCCATCCTCATCCTCTCTCCTATCAGTATAAGGCCACATCGGCCCTCCTGCTTCCCCAGTTCTCACCAGAGAAGGAAAAGCCTGTGTTGGAAAATCAAGCATTCTCTCCCAGTCCTCCCTCTTTCAAAGCTGTTCGAGCAATTGGAGGGGCTTTCCCTGCATGCCTCTACCTGTCCTGAGATCAAGTTTCCCCATTTGCTTGTCTCTGCATTATCCTAAATACTTTGTGTATGTAAGCCTGACCCAGAAAACTTCTAGAGTTGTGATCATACAAAAACACACCTTTCTCTATCAACCTTCTCCTTTGTCTCTTTGTTCTCAGCCTTGAGAAAGTGAACTAAAGTTTTAAGCTCACTTGAGATCTTCCTCTTTTTTTAACCTAGTTTTTTTCATTAGTTGGTTAAGATGTAGGAATTCAAGTGATGCATGTTATTATAGCAATTGGTATATTTCTTTAGTTTCTAACTTGAACCTGCCTACTTGTTATTAAGTCAGTCTTAGCCTTGGAGGCACCGAAGGCAGCAGAAGTCCATTAGCAATGCTAAACTCTGCTGAGGGAGGAAGAGAGGGAGAAAGGCTCTTTCCCAACAGATCCAGCCCTCATATCCCCTTTGCTGCAAGAGGGTGAACACCCTGGGATATTATCGCTCTGGATTCAAGGAACTGAGCTTAGGGGTTTCAAAAGTTTTATTCAGGAACATGAAAGAAACAGCGCACACACTGGCATTGCCTAAACTGATGAAACATTCAGTTTGCAGTACTTTGTAAGCTGTAACATTTCAAATTAGCATGCGCTAACATCCCGTTTGATGGCTGCCCATAAGAACTCCTTTCCAAGATATTTTCTCCCCCTCTCATTTTCTCATTCAGCTTGCAGTGGAGTCTGTCTGCCTGTTTCGGTCCACTCGCCACAGTTTCTTACAACACCATCACCATGTTCCTAGCACACCCCTCACCAGCCAATCTCACCATCCCTCATAGCACACTGAAGCCTGCAAAGCACCAAAACAAAGCATCTTCCTAAAACCATGGCAGGGAGAGCAAAGCCAGCCTGCCAGATGTACTCTTCCCTCCTCTCACAGCCTTCCCCGCTTCCCATCTTCCAAATCCCTTCAGTGAGAAGACTCCCCCCGTCTTTGCCTGGGGACTCTCCAAGATCAGCCACAGCTGCAGCAGCAGGAGGGAGGGTCACCTACCCCACAGATAGGTGAGGGGTCTGGAAGCCCCCTTCATAGAATCATAGAAATGTAGAGTTTGAAGAGACCACAGGGGACATCCAGTCCAACCCCCTTTTGCCATGCAGGAACAACCATCAAAGCACTCCCGACAGATGGCCATCCAGCCTCTGCTTAAAAACCTCCAAAGAAGGAGATTCAACCACACTCTGAGGCAGCCTATTCCACTGCCAGACAGCCCTGACTATCAGGAAGTTCTTCCTAAGGTTCAGGTGGAATCTCTTTTCCTGCAGCTTGAATCCATTGCTCCTTGTCCTGTCATGGCCGAATCTCATGGGCCAGCCTGGCTCTGGCCACATGCTGCCTTGCTCAGAAAGTGGGCTGTGGACCTGCCTGCCCTCTCCTCACCCAAAGAGCCCGCAGCAATCAAGGGAGGACTCTGAGGGGCAGGAGAGGGGCCAGCTGGCTGCAGGGGGGCCCCTCTCTTCCTCTCCCTCAGGCAAAGGTGCTACCTTCCTACCCTCTGGGTGGGCCTTCCCCCACCAGGAGGGAAGAGCCCCTTAAGAGCCACTGTCCTCTGCGGAAAATATCCTCCCGACCCACCCTGGGGACACAGGCTGTGGGTCACTTGCACCTAGTGGGCTTATTTCTGAGCAAACCCCCACAAAGCGCTGCAGTGTTCACAATGCAAGGATCAAGGAGATTAAACAGCACGTTTTAAAAAGGTCACTGAAGAGTTCATGCAAATGAAAAAGCTAATTCAAATATTTTACAATGCGATATGTTCAACTTGCACGGAAAAAAACAAGCACAAGCTGTGTTAAATGATTAAGGTCTTTGACCCTATTTTGGGTTGATGGATCATTTGAAGTGAATTGTTAATTTTAAAATTGTTCAGGATAAATCTACCCCCTCCACAATCTATGGTTATCATCAAAAAATAAAGCTATAAGGCGGCTTTGCTCAAAGTGAAAGAGACAGGCTCCCTGAAGTGGAAGCTCTAGACCTTTCTTCATTTTCGTGCGCCGGGGCGCAGCTCCCATCAGCCCTCCTCGCCAGCATGTAGTCGTGGGGGCAAGTGCTGGGTGCCACAGTTCCCAGCCGCGAGCCACCCGAACCATTAAGCCAGCTGGCAAGCCCATGGACACGAGGAGGGCCCATGCTGACACAGACCCCCCGACTGGGCCTCAGCCTCACAAGGGTCCCCGTCGCCCCCCCAGCCTCTCACAGGAGGGAGCCAGAGGGGGCGCGGGCTGTTCCCAGCAGCTGAGGTGATGCAGACGGCCCGGGAGCGGAGAGACACGGCCTCCTGACAGGCCACCCTCCCGTCACCGCCACTTCCTCCCCTCGGGGTGCCTGAGAGGCAGCTGGTGGGGTCCTTCCTTCCTGCTCCTGTGGAGGAGAGTGAGAGCTCAAAGCCAGGCCAGAAGGCTTAACGGGTGAACTGATTCAGAGACGCAGAGCTAGAAGGTGCGGCAGGCAGTCCTGGACAGGACGGGCCTTCTCCTAGGACCGCGCTCCCCGGCTCTGCCGGACCGGGCCAGCTGGGACTGAGAGCGCGAGGGGACTGCTGGAAAGCTCTCCAAAGACCTTCTCTTCCGCGTCCTCTGCATTGTTGTTGGAAATCACAGCATTCTCTCTCCCCCTCCATCTTGTTGTTAGAACAGATGGGTAATAGCCAGATAGGGCCTCCCTTTCTATTGCATGTCAGATCTTCTCCATTTGCCTTTCTCTGTCTTTTATTGCATGATCATAAATACCTTTGGTGCTCAGATCATGTGACCCAGGACAGTTGCTTGGGTCATCGGTCTTATAAAAGTTAAGACCCCTCTCTCTCTGAAGATCTCTCTCTCTCTCTCTTTGTTCTCAATGGCTGCTTTCCCTGAACTCTTCGCATGCTCCGAGTTTGAGTCCCATCAAGGAGGATGGTGAGTTAAACTGAAGAATCTCCTATTCACTAGATTAGACAATTGTTCTTCCGTGAGAATTCAGAGAAGCAAAGGACGACATGGCCACTCTTTTCTGGAAAGGCCTCTGGTGCCTGGAAATATAGCTGGCCCTCCGTACTAGAGGGTTTAACTTTCACAGATCTGATTATTTGTCAGTTTCTCCAACCTCTGCCCCCCTCCACCTCAAGCGCTTATTTTCTGCCGGGACCCCTCCTTCTGGGCTGCTGGGCCAGGCCAGGCTGCCCTTTAAAACCTGGCCTCTGGTCCTCCTCCTCCTCCTTCTCCTCCTCCTCTTGCCGCTGCCTCGCCAGCTAAGGATGGCTGGCGCCCGATTTCTCAGCGCCGCCAACCCTCTCCGATGCCTCACAGACACCCAAGGAAGGAGATGGGTGAGAGAGAGGAAGTATAGGGCCGACACCCCTTCCATCTCCTTTCCCTGACCTGGACCCTGGGTGCCAGTTCTCCCCACCATGCCTCGGCCCCTTTCCCAGAGACACACACACATTTTGATATTTGCGGTTTTTCCATTTTTGCAATGGTCCTGCGCCTCTAACCTAAGCGAATGTGGAGGTGCAACTCTACCACCAACGGCTGCGCTTCTCCCGCGGAAGCCCTTCGGTCCCGAACAGCCGGGCGGGGAGGGGGCCGATTAGACACGAGAGAAGAGAGGCGGGCGGGGCAGAGAGGCCTCTCCGCTCTCCGTCCAACTCGGCCGGCCGCCGTGCTCCCCGGGAGCGCCGCCCCCGCTTCCTGGGCCGCGCTGCGCTCGCCCTCCGTGGAGACGTCCGCGCCGTCGGGGGCTTCGCGTGGCTCGCCCTTCCTCTCCTCGCTGCTGGGCTCGCGGGGGCGCAGACACGCATGCCGCTCTGTCGAGCCTGGAAAAATCTGTCACTTCGAATCGCGAGAATGAAGCCTAAGCGGTTGAGATCTGTTCGGCTTCGCAGAGCCTTAAGAATGCTGCGTTCCGTGGAGAGTTATCGCCCGCGCGCGCACGCACCCGCGGTCGCTTCTGCTAGGCCGCTGCCTCTTGCCCAGGCCCGGCCGGCCGACTGGAGCCCCAATCCAAGGGAGGAGGTGGCGAGGCTCCTGCCGCTGCGACGGCAAACATGCGCGCACTGAGGCGTGGCTTCGGTGCCTCCCCGACGGAGATGCGCCGGGCGCCGGGGAGTGGGTTGCGTCTCCTCGGGGCAATGGAGCTGGAAGAGACGGACCGGGAAACTTCAGCGGAATCCCTATCGGCGGCCAGAGAGTCCAGGAGTCCGGACGCAGATCTGGAGCTGCAGTTGCTCTCGACCCACGGACCACTTTTGCAGAAGCGCCGGACAGCTGACCACCGCTTTCTTGCAATATGGGTGCGGTCTCGCTGCCGGTGGGTCAGGTGGCCACGGGCAAGACCACCAACTCAGGCCGGGAGGGCTCGCACCGAGAGAGAGCAACTAGTCGTGCAGCTGGTGGAGAGCAGCGGCCGCCAGTCGAGCAGGCAGGCTGGTGCATAATCTGTCAGAACTCGCTTGCCAAAAGGAAGGATCAGCTGCGCTCGCCCAGCCCGGGGGCCCAGCATGAAGCACGGGCAGCAGGGAAAGGGGGAAGCTGAGGCCTTAGCCCGCCCCCAGTCAACATCGACCAGGCCGGGGCAGAAGGAGGGCAGCACAGCCACGGATCCGTTGGCTGCATGGGCACTTGTGTGCACAGCAATGCGCACCATGGGTTCTGCTGCACTTTGGGGTGATGAGGTGAGGTAGAGGGCTGTATGGAATAAACAAAAAATTAGGTGGGGCGGGCCAGGGAACGGGGGCCATGTACCTTTCAGCAATCCAGACTCCAGCTCTGTCTTTGGCCCCAGTTAAAGGACGCCCCGCCATCTCGCACACACACGCACGCACAGAGGCAGATGGTCGCATCCAGGCAGGGCCAAGGGCCGTGTGTGCCTGTTGGAGGCGGGGATCCAGTTTCTTCCGGAAAGCGGGAGAAGTCCTGGCTTTCCACCCCTCAGGAGCCCCTGCCTGCCAGGGATGGGCAAGAGGGGCCTCTCTCAGGTGAATTGCTCTCTGTGCATGGCGAGAGGGCAGCAGCACGGAGGCCGCCTGACGAGCGGTGGGCGCGTGGCTAACTCACCAGGCGGAAGAGCCTGCTGTTAAAGGATAGGCTGGCTAGTAGTACGTTTAACCCCCTTCCTGGCGCGACAAATGAAATACATGCACGCAGCCTGTGAGACTTCCACCAAGTACCGGAGACCCTGGTGCCTTTCCTGACAGGGAAGGGGCTGTCAGGCCTGCCGCCCCCGCCGCCGCCCTGGCGCGCTCCCGCTCTCCGAGGCAGCTGTCAATCACCGGCCGCCTTCCTTTCCCCCAGGAGCTGACGGTGCCCACAGACTACCGTCGCGGGAGAAATGCTCCCAGGCATCACAGTAGCAGATGGAGCGCCCCTGTCAATCATTGTCATTAATTATTAACTTCTGTCACTCAGAGGCAAGGCAGCGTCTCCGCCTGATCCGCCACGACGCGATCCTCTCGCCTGCGTGGCGGGGGGCAACCCGGCAGTCTCTTGTCCGCGTCGCGCCGCAGCCGCTGCTTCTCCACGCTCGGCGCTTGGCGGGGTCGGGCCTGGTGACTCTCCGAGGGGGCAGCGGCTGTCTTGATGGGCCGCCGCTTCGCTGGGCGAGGGGGTTGGCCGTCACCGCCAAGACCACCGGAAGCTGCGTCGTCAGAGGGAGGCCGTGGTCTCTCCTTGGGCTCAAGAAGCCTTGGGCGACCAGATGGAGGAGCCAGGGTTGGTGGCTCATGTGGCAATCTGGAAGCTGTTGTTGCCCAGGAAGGGGCCTTGCGTGATAGAAAGTCTGTGCGCGAGAGACTTTTGCACACAGCTAATTGGGGTGAAGCAGTTTTATAGATATAGGATTACATATAACTGTATAACCCTATATGCAACCCTCTGTGTGTGTCTGAGAGACAGACAGAGAGAAAGAGAGGGAGAAATTCATGGAATGAGAGAGCTGGAAGGGGCCCCAGTGGGCCCCAGAGTCCAGGCCCCCGTTCAAGGCCTCCCCAGCAGGAAGCTGTCCAGCCTCTTTCCAGGGACCTCCAGAGAAGGAGACTCCCCCCCCCAAGCTCTGGCCAATGAGTTCCACTGTCAAACTGTTTTCACTGTCAAGAATTTCCTTCCAACATTCAATCAAAATCTACCGTCTTGTGACTAACAAACGCAAAACCTAGTTCTACCCTCTGAAGCGACAGAGACCAACCTGCCCGCTGCTCCTGGTGGAGCCCCCGGGGTATTTACAGAGGGCGGCCCTGTCGCCCCTCGGTCTTCTCCTCGCCAGGCAGAACATGCCCAGCTCCTTCTCCGTCTCCTCATAGGCTTTGTTCTCCACACCTCTTATCATCCAGATTGCCTCTCTCAGTTTGCTCCACCTTGTCTGTACCCTTCCGAAAACGAGGCATCATTATTTCTGTTGAATTCTATTTTATCAATTTCAGCCCAGTTTTCTAGTTTACTAAGGTCCTTTTGAACCCCGATCCTATCTTCCAGTTTGTCAGCTACCCCTTCCAGTTTTGCATCATCCACAAATCTGATAAGGATTCCCCCTATGGCATCCTCTAAATCATTGATAAAATTATTGGCCCCTGGACAGAACCCTGCGGGCCAATTCCCCCCTCCTCCAGCTTCCTTCCAGTCTGAAGCAGAGCCGCCCCGCCGCCAACTCTCCCTCTTTTCCGTGTTTAGTCAGTCTGCTAGTCAAAATACCACGGGGGACCTTATCCAATACTTTGCCAAAATCCAGATAAATTACATCCCCAGCATTCCCACCTTCTACTAAATTAGTCACCCAATCAAAAAAAGAGACAAGGTTCGGTGGTACTGACTCTTGACAATCCTAGGCTGGCTGTGGCTAATCGCGCCATTGTCATCAATAGGCTTTCAGACTCCCGAATAATCCGTTGTGTTATTTGTCCTGGTACTGAGGTCAGTTTGGCTGGCCTGTGGTTTCCCAGAGCTTCTTTTCTGAAGAGAGCGACTCTGTGTGCCTGTGTGTGTGTGTGTGTGTGTGTGTGTGTGTGAGAGAGAGAGAGAGAGAGAGAGAGAGATTCGCCGGCAGGGGGACTACTCGGGCCGAAGCCCTGAACTCAGGAGAGGAGCCTCCCACCGCCCACCGCCGCGACCTGGGGGGAGGGAGCCGGCCTCTGCCGCGGCCCCCCTCAACCCTTCCAAGCCCGAAGCGTCCCCGGACAGCGCCCACCCCCCGACAGCCTCGCCACGCGGAGGGACCCCGCGGCCCTCCCATTCTAAGAAAATGCTTCCTTTTCGGGGGACCTGAGTCCTGGCCGGGTTCATTCCCCCGGGGCGGGGCGGGGCGGGGCTGGGCGGGACAGGGCAGGAAAGGACGACCGACGGACCGGTGGAGGCCCGGGCGATAGCCTCCGGCCACCGCCAAGAAGGGGCAGCTCTGTCCACATGCCAGGGGTCTGGGTCCGTCCCGTCTAACGCCGAAGAGAAACCTTTCCCACCGGCCGCCCCCGCCCCACCTCGGCCCAGTGGCGAGCCCATCATCCCTTCGAGCCGCGTGGTTCTGTTTGGAGTTAAGAGGGGGGCCCTGCCTTCCCGCCGGGAGACTCCGAACTGCGCGGAGGAGCCGCCAGCCCGCTCCCGCCTCCCCGGGGCCGCTCCCGGGGCAGAGCGCGCATTCTCGCCCCGCCCCGCCCCAGCCCGCCGCCGGTGGAGGGGTCTTCTCGGGCCTCCGGTGGGGCACCAGGCTACGGCCCGGACCCTCGCTCGCCCGCTTCCCCAGCCCCCGCCTCTGAGGGACGGAGGGGAGGCGAGCCGTGGGCCAGGCGGGGCGAGGCGCAGCGGCGCTCTCCTCGCCCTCCCCTCGAAGAGCGTTTATAGCCAATAAAAGTTGCGACGGCGGCGGCAGTTTATCCACTTCATTAAGCTACTAATTTCTTGTAAAAATGTGCATTAATCTTTTATAGCTTCATGCGGAGTGGCATAATTCAAGTCTAAAACATTGATTAGGTCTTGCCTGAGAATAATTTTCATGGTACTTTAAAAATGTAAATAAAGTTGCTATAATTTAATTTTTCAGTATAGTTATGACAGTATTGATCCTGGGAGGGAAATATTGCCGCCATTAAAAAGCCAACCAAGGAATGATCATGGAACGTGTTGAGGATCCCCGAGAGCGGGGTCTCCCTATGGTCTGGCTCGGGGGACCCTAGTAACACCCCCCGCCATCACCAGACCGAGCGAACTCGAAAGGGAGCGACAACACTGCCCTTAGGCCTCGGCCGAAGGGAGCCTCCGGCGGCACTCCCCACGCAAAGAAGCCCCCGGCCGCTTCCCCTCGGCTCGGCGCGGGGGAGGAGGGGAGAGAGAAAGAGCTCCAGGAGTGGACACGCGGGGCCAACCCGAGCGGCGCTTAGGGAGGGGCCCTGGAAGACCGGGGTGCTGCTCGTCCGCCCAGATGTCCCATGAAGGACCACGGCGAGCCATGGGTCAGCCAGCCGGCCGGCCAGCAGGTCGCTTGGCCCGCAGGGCAGGTTCCCCCCGGCCAGTGGGCTGCCGCCCTCGCTTTCGAGTTATGCCTCTTCATGTCTCCTCCCTATGTGGCCACATTATGATAGCCTCAGTTTGGTCTTCTTAGCTCCTAAGGAGAGTTCAGGCTGCATTTGCTCTGGGACCCCTTTATTTGTCTTTTTAGCAGTCCAGCCTATCCACAGAACTCTTCTCCAGCACCACATTTCAGAGGAGTTGGTTTTCTTCCTATCAGTTTTCTTCACTCTCCAGCTTTCACAACCATACACAGAAGCTGGAAATAGGATGGCATGGACAGTCCTAACTTTAGTATTCAGTGATATATCTTCACATTTCAGAATTTTGTCTAGTTCCTTCCTAGCTGCCCTTCCAAGTCCTGGTCTTCTTCTGATTTCTTGAATGCAGTCACCTTCTGGTTAATGACCGAGCCAAGGTGTAGAAAATCTTGAACCATTTCAGTGTCTTCATTGTTTACTTTAAGATTATGTAAGTCACCTGCAGACATTATTTTTGTTCTCTTAATGTTCAGCTGTAAATCTGTCACTGCACTTTCTGCCTTGACTTTCTTCAGTAATGCTTCCAAGTCTTTGGCCTTTTCTGGTAGTAGTATGGACTTATCTGCATATCTTAATTTGCTAATATTCCTTCCTCCAGTTTTCACACTTCCTTCCCCCAAAATACAGTCCTGCTTTACATGTGATATGTTCAGCATACAAGTTGAACAGACAGGGTGATGAAATGCAGACTTGCCTGACCCCCTTGCCACTTGGAAACCGTTCTGTTTTTCCATACTTTGTCCTGACAATAGCCTCTCGTCCTGCATACAGGTTGCACATCAGGACAATCGAATGTTATGGCACACCCATTGTTTTTAAAGAGCAGTCCATAGTTTCTCATGATCTACACATCAAAGACTTTACTTATAATATATGAAGGACAGCCTGATTTTCTTTTAAAATTCTTTGGTGTACTCCATTATCCAATGTAAGTTTGCAATATGATTCCTAATGCCTCTTGCAAGCTGCAGGAGGGGAGATTCCGCCTGAACCTCAGGAGGAATTTCCTGACAGTCAGGGCTGTCCGACAGTGGAATGTGCTGCCACAGAGTGTGGTGGAGTCTCCTTCTTTGGAGGTTTTTAAGCGGAGGCTGGATGGCCACTTGTCGGGAGTGCTTTGAGGGTTTTCCTGCATGGCAGGGGGTTGGACTGGATGGCTCTTGTGGTCTCTTCCAACTCTACATTTCTATGATTCTGATTCCTTTCCTGAACCCAGCCTGGACATCTGGCATTTCTCACTCCATATAGGTAGGAATCTTTGTCGTAGAATATTGAGTATGCCTCTGCTTGCATGGGAAATCATTGCAACGGCCCTGTGGTCACTGTAATCTGTAGTGTCCTCTTCCTTGGGGGGTTGGCATTTCCAGTTCCATATTTTTCCATATTTATTGACAGGTTTTAGTTAGAACTAGGGTAGATTCTGTCTCTGTGTATCAAAGCAGCTCTATTGGTATGCCCTCTGTTCTGCTCATTTCTTTCTTCCAAGTACTTGAAGGCAGCTTCCACTTCTCTTTCTAAAACTGGAGGTCTGCCTTTACACTGTTCTTCCTTGAATGAATCTGTCAACCTTTCATCTCTTTCGTATAGTTCTTCGTTGCCACACTGCTGGCTTAAGTGTTGACATCTGTGGAATAATAACCTACGAGAAAGTGAAGGGAAACAAGCAGAGGGAGTTTTTTTTCTTCTTAACAACCCACTGAACCTGAAGCTACAGGGAGACAAGGATGCTATTACAAATCCCTGGAGCAGATTTCTTCCTTTTGTAAGTCACTGGGTCAGAGCAAGGGGCCCGTGAGATAATCTGGTGGCCTGTTGGCCAAGCCAGTGATGTCCACGTTGTCCACACCCGTGGCCATGCCTTCCTCCCTCACAAAACAAGGAGGGAAAGAGCTCCTTAAGGTCTAGCATGGAGGCCAGGGCTGCCCTGGTGGGACATTTCATAGCACATGCAGCATCCCAATCTGTCAGCCTTTCCTTCTGCACTGAAACAAAGGTAACCAATTGTGGCTCCCAGGGGAGTTACAGAGGTTACCTCATACATTTAACATTGCACAAAGTCACTCCAGCAGCTCTTAACAAAGACAGGGAGATTTTTCTCTCTTTGTGTGTCTTTGGGGAATACAGTTTTCTTGTTTCCTTTCCTTCCTGCCTGTTTTTTTTTAATTTTTATTTTTATAAATTGAGGGAGTTTATATACAATACAAGTGCTTAACCTTATTTCCATATTATACAACAATCTTACATTACTTCTCTATTAATTCCTTTCCCGCTTTGTTATCAAATGTACATATTAATTTATATGTTGCAATCCCTCTTTCCTCTCCCTCCCTGCCTCCCCTTCCCTCCCTTTCCCACCCTCCTCCCTTATCTTAATAAAAACCATCTTTCCCCTCCCAATCCTCCCCCTTTCCTCTCCCTACCCTTTCCACTCCTTCTTCCACGTTTTCTCCATTCCAAACTCTTTATTCTCTTTCTTAAACTAAACCTCCTTCATGTGAAATCTTTTTTTGTTGTTGTCTCTCCTTCAATTAATAATATTTTCCTCCCTCTCCCTGAATTCCCACCTTACCTTAGCTGTTACCCTACAATTCCTTTATTGTATTCTTTACCTCTCTTCTCGTTTCTCTTTCACCCATCTAATAATACCTTGCCACTGCCTTTCGAATTGTTGAGTTGAATTACCTTTTAAACTGTTGGATAGTTTTTCCATTTCCATGATGTCCATCACTTTTAATTTCCATTCTTCTTGAGGGGGCTCTTTTTCTTCTTTCCAATATTTCGCATAGTTCAACCTCGCTGCTGTTATTAAATTTAACAATACTTTCTTTTTCTTCTTCATTTGACTCTTCTCTTCAATCATATTTAATAAATATATCTCCGGGTTCATCTCAAAATTCACTTCCAGCAACTTGGTTAAACTATCATGGATCTTTTTCCAATATTTTTTTGCTATGGGGCATAGCCACCATGTATGAAAGTAGGTTCCCATTGTTTTTCCACACTTCCAGCATTGCCCACTTCCTTTTCCTGTTATTCCTTCCAGCCTGTTTTTGCTTGGCTCCTTCTCTCCAGCAGAGGCCTTGCCAAACTTATTGCCGGGGGTTGGGGCTCTCTGCTGTTAAGGTATGCTCCCTGTGGACATGATGCCTTTGAGCTCCCTTTGCTCACTTGCCTGTATTGCCTCCACTGTCTTTAGCCCCTGCATGAGAGGGGGCAGTGTTCTGCTGGTCCCAGGACAGGAAGTGGACAGATCCCAGACACCGGTAATGGCACTAGCTCATTGGTCAGGCTTGTTTCTCTGCCCCCATGGCAACATGGAGCTCAAGGAGAGGGGGCCTGCCCACTGATCCTCAACACTTCCAAGTAAAATGTTGAGAACAATCCAGTCCACCTCAGGCCAGGTTTTGTTCCCACCCCACAGTCCTTCTAGATGGAAGCCCTTTGCCAAGTGAGGGGCCCTGTAGACTCCTCTTGGACACATACCCCACCCCAGCCAGAGCCTTGCTCTGGACAAGCCTCCGGGACTGAGCCTGGAGGTCCTGTGCCCGGGTGGTTCTCATCCTATTTAGACAGACGGATTCTAGAAAGTGGGGCCTTCATCTTTGCAGCAGTTGATCTGTGGGCCTCCAGATGGCTTCATTTTCTCCTCCCCTCCTGCTTAATATGAAACTGCTGGGAGACAGCAAAGGAGGTTGTCAGTGGCTGCTTCTTCCCCCACCATCCTCTTCCACAGAGAGTCTTCTGAGCCCCTGCTTGGCTGAAGGCCAAGAAACCAACATTCCTCCCAGAGGAGACCATCACTGAAGGGCAAGGTGGCTGGGACAGGATGGGAGACTTCACCTGCCTGGCTGAAGGGCCTCCAACCTCTATGGGGGGCGGAGGGTAGGGGGAGCTGTTTCTGAAACCAGCCATAAGCTTCACCAGGCCTCAGATAAGGCTGGGAGATGACTGGGATGACATTATGTGAACTTCAGCCACCTCTGCACCCATCTCGTGGGAGGAGGAAAAGTCAGACCCCTCCCCCCTCAGCTTGAACTTCATGGGTCTCTCATGGCCACATCTGAATGGAAGGAGCACCCCACCAGCTGTCTGGGGCATCTCTGACTCCCCTAGGCAACATCCCGGCCTCAGAAGAGCCAACGGAGACCCACTTCCCAAGAGTCTGTGTGCCCCAAATGCCACCCTCTCTGGCTGCAAGCCAAGGAGCAGGTCTTCCATTGAGTATCCTTGCTTGAAATAGAGCCTTGCTTGAAATTGACCAACTAGAAGAAGCCCGCCAGCCCACGCGTGCTTTGTGGAGCAGCACTGCCCTCTTGCGAATGAATGACAGACAGCAAGGAAACAGCAGCCCCTGAAAGCAAGTTGTAAACTAGTGGCAGTAACCAGGCATGACTAAGGGCCTTTCTGCACTACTATTCCACTTTCAACCTCCTGTGGAATTCTGGGGTTTGCAGTTTCCTGAGACCAAAGAGCTCTCTGGCTGAGGATTCTGAATGTCCCACCCTAAACTGCAAACCCCAGGATTCCAAAGGATGTTGAAAGAGGAATAATAGCACTGTAATGGGGTAGTGTGGAAGGGCCCTAATTTACACTGTGGTTGTGAGGAATAATGTCTTCATTTTCTGCTGTGTAATTACAACTTTTAAGTTAACTTCCAGCTGTGGGCCTGTGGCCTCACTCAGTGCTGCAAGAGGAACAGCCCTGGTGCTGGGGCTCAAATTCAGGCAACAATCAGGCGGACCGGGGAAGTGTTTTTTACCGGAAAGGCCAGTGGATTGTGGCATCCACTGCCTCTTTAAAAAACTGCTTTCTGCTCTGTCACCAACCTCCTGCTCACAGAAGCACTCTGTGGCAAGCTTGCTTCTGAGTTGTGGGTGCACGCCGTCATCAGAAGGCACCAATGGCCCACCCCCCACACGTTTACTGATGCTGCCACAGAATGCTAAAGACTCGGTAAGAAGGACATCTCTCTGCAGGAGCCATGCTGAGCCCTCTTCAGCAGGATCCGTTCTGCCAGAGGACTGAAGATTTTGTTCTTAATAATGCTTCCCTTGCTTTCAGTGGCCAGCCTCTTGGACAGATGAAAATGCATTCATACACCTATGGGGGACAATGCCAGCCAAACCCCCCGGCACTCATAGTCCGAGAGACAGTCACGCTCTCCACATCTAGGCTTCTCCCGATGGATACTGGCCCCTCTCCTCACAGATTTTTCTCGTCCACAAGGAGAAAAGGTAGAAGCAGCAGCGGGGACACCAACTTCTCTTGCCCCAGAGGCACCTTTTGTGAAATTTCTTGTGAAATTATGGGTGCAGCCCCTTCTGGAACATATTCTGAGGGCTGCAGAGCAAGTTCCTTCTCTCTTTGCTCTCTCACAGAGAAGGGAATGGAGGATGAGTGATGGCGCAGGGGCAGCTATGGCCTCCCAAACATTGGTGGATGGCAAACATGGCAGTGGTGCATAGGCAGTGGTGGTGGGGTGATAGCAGCTGCAGCCCAGTGTTACCTGGAGGGCCACAAATAGCTTGTTCCTGGCAAGGGAGGACCTGCAGCCAAAAACAGCCAGCAACAAGATAGGCACTGCGTGTATTACAGAAAGAAAGATTTTTCTACATACCATTCCAATGGGTCTCCGCCAGCTCTGCAAGCCTGGGCGGCACAACTTTCCTTGTTTTCGTTGCGGTTGCTGCAACTGAACAGTCATGGGCCAGTACAATGATTGCTCCTACTCTGCTTTCCCTCACCTCCAATTATATTCCTTCAGTAAGTCTCTATCTTTAACATGAATGGGAAATCTGGATGTCAACTGGACAGATCTGTGCACCAGGCAACTCTGCCACGTGGGGTTTCGGTCAGGGGCTTCCTTTTCTTTTGCATGAGCAGCACAGGAGCTCAACCAGTTAAAAGTGTTTTTGCTGTGGGTTCAGTACTTTTTCCCACAACGTGCGATGAAAGTCACTGCATCTGACAGCATCCAGGAGTCCAGAGAGACTCTCCTCGTGCTCCTTTCCCCATGGCCAACCCTGCATGGGCTCTGGACCCAGGAAGAGGGAGGTCTCAAAAGTAACCATTCGCCCTGGCAATGGCTAAACGAGGCCTCACAGCCAGAGGCACTGTGCTCAAAGCAGCAGGCAGACACCTTCATTCATCGGGGGGCGGCGGCAGGTGGGCCTGGCACTGAACCCTCCCCAAACCCAAAGGACAGAGGCCACTGGAGGACTCTTTCCCCTCCCCACCTTCCATGCTGGAGACATGCTGCCCGTTGAACACTGATCCCACATTTTATGCTGAAGCCTGGAAAAATCAACCAGGAGCAATTTTAAGCAACTGTGCTGCCCAGCACCTGCCTCTTCCTTCCAGAAGAGAGGAAGCCTCTCAATTGGACAACCTTGTGAGGAAAACAAGCAATAAACCTTTTAGTCAGACAACAGCCCTGAAGAAACGGCTGTGCCTGGGCAGCCCCTTCCCAGGAGGAAGTGAGCCAGTGGCAGAATGACAGCCCCCCCCCCAGGTGGCACAGAGACTTGGCCCCACAGCAACTGGGGTGGGAGGGCTGGCTTGACGTAAAAGGGCCCTCATGCCAGGGGGTAGGAGCTAGGTGCAGGAGTACCAATCTGATGGGCAGGGCGGTCTATCTCTTGCAATTAAATGACTCCACCCCGCTTCCCTGCTCTAGACACTGAAGGGACCTCCACGGAGCATTCTGCCAGATCTGAGAGGCAGCCATCACCATTGCAGGTTATGTGTGCGAGAACTTCCAAGCCTCTTCCCCCTCCATGTGGGAGCTCATCCCCACCCATACAATGCAAAAAAGAAACATTTCTTGAGGTAAGGGCATTTTATTAACTCAGTTGAGTGAGAAGTGCAACCCCTGAAGGTCCCCTCTGAACAAGATGGCCAGGAAGAAAATCCAAATCGGGTCGAGCGGGCCTCCACGCATACGTTAACGCTGACCTATAAGGAAGGAATGTGGCTGGAGGCTTTGGAACTGGGGAGAGCCGGCTACAGTCAGAAGAGCATCAACAACTCCCTGGAAACCAGTGTGTGTCCTGGATGAGCACAGAAGATTTGCATCAGAGGGAGGCAAACAATTGTCCTTTTGCGGATGAACACGACCAGGGAAGCCTCCGTCCCTTGCCAAGCACGGGGGCTGAGAAGTACCCGACCTACAAAATGAAACAAAGTCCAGGCCAACCTCTCTGACACTGGCACACACCACGTTGTTGTACAGAAGCTAACTCTTTCTGTGATCAGATGGGTTTTGAAAATCAAAAATGTACCAAGCTCACTAAGACATCAGCCACAACTGGGCAAAACTGAATTGTTTACTAAAAAAGCCACTTCAAGGCTAAGTACAGGAACTTTCGCCACCAACTTGTTAATTGGCTCATCAACAAACTTGAGATTCCAAACCAATTCTGAGCATCAAAATTAAGATACTGATTCTCTTCTTTCAGAATATCTGGAAACAAAAATCAGCAACTTCACTGAGGCACAAAAAATTTTTTTTCAGGTGTTACCACGAAACCAAGGATCACATGGAATATTTGCAGTTGTGATAAACTAAACTACAAGACACAATGCTCTGAGCATCTCAGACTCCACAGGGTTTGCAACCTTCTTGGTAACTCATTGGTTTAGCAACGTAACGCTGCACAAGTGTCAGTTGAGCCACAATAATTCATGCCCTGTGTTATCTAAAGAGGAAAGTCCAAGCAGAGGAGTGACTTGCACAAGGCTGAGCGAGGGCCACCAGATGAAGACAGAAACTGCCACGCTCCACCCCCACCCCCACCCCCTGCCCCAAGGTCTTTGCCACCGCCTGGGCTCTTCGACTGCACCTCCAGAAGGCGAAGCCCCTCCTCCTGTACAAGGCGCAAAGGGCCGTCACTGGCCATGTCTCTGAGCTGGCCACCCGAAGACACGGAGAAGCGGGCACCCAGCCATCCTGGCCTGGTCCCCCCACCTCTAGACTGCATTTCTAGGGGTGCCATTATGAGTCACTGCTTTCAAACCAGGGATATTCGCTTGGTGGTTGCAGGAACGATGGGAGGAAATGCCCACCTCGAAGACCTCGTGGATGGCCTTGCGGAAACAGTGGAAATTGTAGTCTATTAAACCTGTGAGAAGCAAAAGAAACAGAGGCTGGTGCAGAGAAAGAGAAGGCAAGGCACAACCCACTGACACCTGTCATGACCAAAAACCCCTCTGCTGAGCTGCATCAAAGATTTAGCCCGGTCTGTTCCAAAGGCAGTTAGCCAACTAAACATGCACACTCCGCTGAGCAGCATCACTGGCTGTCCCACTCACAGCTTATTGAAAGCATCCGGGGAAGCACAAGGGCAAGAAAAAAACCACTCTACAGACACATACATGAGACTTAACCCAATCCCTCAAAAGAGACAAAGAGCCAAGCGTGGGATCAACCCAGACTGCCCAGCCCAGATACCCTCCTTCCCACACGGCTAGCAGAGGCCTGTTGCGGAAGGTTAGGGAACCTTTTCCTCACCTTTGCGTTCAAAACTTTCTTCTCTAAGGATACACACCAAGGCCAGGAACTTTGTAACTTCTTTTAAATACAGAACGGTAGTGTTGTTGAGTTTGATAATTGCCATGGATTCCTTGTCATAAGCACTTCCACTGCCATTCTCCTTCAGCCTGAAGTTAGGGAAAGAGAAGGGCAACTGGTCAGTGGGCGGTTCAGCCAGCACCCAGAGGCAACATCTTCGCAGTAAATGGAATGGCATTCTGTTAGGCTATAGAAAGGGATGGAAAATTCTTTGTGGCTCATGGATTGTCAGTTCATTGAGTTAAAGAGCTAGCTAAATTACTGCCACACAAAGAGCTAAACTTTTCTTTAAATGTTGCAAGTTGTCTTGAATCACTTGGTAAAGTATACAGTTAATCAGTCAATCAATAAATAGCAAATGCATTTCAAGAGAAAGAAAAGCATCCACCGTCATGAATTCCAAAGGGTGGCCTTGCCATTCTACACCAGAAGGATACTGATTCTCCCCCCACCCCAATCTTTTTCCCAGTACAAATATTTGCCAACAGAATCAGTCACAACAAGAACAAGCAAGACTTCCCATCTTGGGAGAAACATGGTATATAAATTCAAAAAATAAACAAAAAATAAACAAGGAACCAAAGAGGATTAAAAATGACTCTACGGCCCCAAAAGTCACAACCTTTTAAAAGTGAAACTCCTTCTTCCCAACTGCAATTCCACAGTCCTCCCACTCTGTCAGGAACTGAATTTACACATGCAGATAGTATAGTGAATGAACACTATCTATCTGGAGTGTGATACAAGACTTCAGTGGGAGAACTAAAGAGCAAACGCAAGTACATAAAATCCCAAGACATTTCCCTCCCTCTTGCAAGAGACCTTGAAGCAGCCTGGCAGGGCTTACCAATGCATTCCTAGCCTTTGTCTGTCTAATGGTCTCTGGTTCCCATACTTTCATTTCAAGCAAGCAGCTATCTTAAATCCTACTATATATCCTGTTACTATAATATGGAGGGCACCCCGACAAGAGGCAATACCAGAAAGCCTCTGCTACTTCAGGCAGGAAGACAGCATCCCACTTGATCCTCAAAGCCAATCTGGTTCTGGCCTGGTTGTCCTGCCTGGGAGGCCACCAGGAGGGAATGGCAGCTGCCAGCAAACTCCAGGCAGGGCCAGGTAAGGAACCCTGCCAGCAAGGAAGCTGGAGGAGAGTGGCGGCTGGTCAGGGCTGACAGCACTAGACTCAGGAAGACCGTCTGCGAACATCTGGACTGGGAAGGGGCTGCTTCCTCTGCTGTTCCCCACCCCCCTGAGTCACCTCAGCAGAGCTCCCCCTCGTCCCCGATCTGCATGCTCAGTATCCCTGTGACCAAGGGAAACAACCAGGCGTGTGCAGATGGACAACCCCTTCCAGCCACCGGGGCTCCGGCTGCCCAGCAACCTTGCCGCTTGGCTGATGTGAGATGGCATGCATTCAGTGGCTTATGTTCACCTTTCACTTAACGCAGTGGTTCTCAACCTGTGGGTCCCCAGATGTTTTTGGACTTCAGCTCCCAGAAGCCCCAGCCACTATGATCAATGCTCAGGGCTTCTGGGAGCTGAAGTCCAAAAACATCTGGGGACCCACAGGTTGAGAACCACCATCTTAACGGGACCCTTCAGGAGATGCAAATCTCATTCGAAAACAGAAAATGCTGCATTTGCATTCATCAGCCAGTCCCAAAGACAGAGCTAGCCACCTTCTGGGGTTGAGTGCAAAGCCAGCATACCCCTTAAAGCAAGCAAAATGGGCAAGTCACCCTATGGATTTTACAGTCCACAGTCTCAAGAAAACTGTGGAATTCCCAGAAGTATGCCAGGCCCTTCCAAACTCCATCAGAGCATTCCTGAATGTCCAGAAAAACATTTCCAGATACTTACCCATAGATACAAGAAACATCAATAACGACATCAATCATGTCACAACAGAGCTCATAGGACTGCATATCAACAGGAGAACTGTCAGTGGCAATGTAGATCTTGCTCACAACATCAAAAAGAAAAGCTTTTTCAATCCCTGAATTCTTCAAAGAATGAAAAAAAACAGATTTAGAATTACAAAGTGTCAACTGGGTTAAAAGCACTCTGGATCAATATGCATGTGGCAGAGGTCTGAATGTAACTCTCCAAAAGACGAGGAACACACAAGGCTTTGTCCTTCCATCCCACCCCTCAAGATGACTGGGGCCATCCTGTTCCTGACCAGATAGTGTCCAATTCCATTTGCACTTCAGTGTGATTCTAGTGGACAAGGGAAAACCCAGCCTGTGCTGTAGTCTGCCAGTAAGATACTGTAGACAAAAAAAATTCCAAAGGGTGAATTCACTGTTTAAATAGTGACCAAGAGGCAAGCGATCAGCAGTCAGTTTCATTCTGGAGCATGCCTTGCTCAGGGAGTCTGTGACAAGAGGTCATCTTCAAAGCGCCAGTAACTGCTCAGGACAGGAAAGAGTCACTGGTGCTTTCTTCTTTATAATGTCTTTCATTATATAAATACCAAAAGGACCAGGCTACGGACATCTGGAACAGGCCTTCCTTGGATACACCAAAGCCCACAAGCAAACCTATACAGCTATCAGAGATGGGTATATTTTGCCTGTCCCCTCTCAGTGAAGGCTGAAGAACTTCCTGACAGTAAGAACAGTTTGACAGTGGAATGTGCTGCTGCCTCAATGGAGTGTGGTGGTCTCCTCCTTCTTTGGAGCTTTTTCAACAGAGGCTGGATGGGAGTGCTTTGATGGTGTATTCCTGCATAGCAAGGCGTTTATCTTAATGGCCCCTGTGGCCTCTTCCAACTCCGTGATGCTAAGGCACAGCCTCAGCGGCACAGACGCACTCCCAGCACTGATGGGGTTTGGGGTGTTAGAAGATGCAGCAGTTTCAGAACATCTTGTTGTTCTTTTATTCACGAGGGATAAGATGGCTTAGATAGAGAGAGATTAGGAGCTTGACTTTTCTTCTCCTGCCTACTGGTTTCCTCTATCTGCCACCCATCTCAACACATCATGATAGATTTTATCATCCGGTTCAGCCAAGGTTACTCAAAGGTCAGTGCTTTGTTGCATCAAAGGAACTAACCTGGGGCTCGCCGCTCCCCTTTATGGTTTCTGGCCTTTGCCCTGTGTGCACACATACTCTCTCTCTCTTTCTCTCGCGATGGAGGAGGACAAGCCAGAGCAGAGCCTTCCAAACTTTTCATGTTGGTGGCACACTTTTTAGACACGCATCATTTCATGACACAGTAATCCAGTAAGTAATTTAGTAAGGGGAGGCAGCCCTCCATCTGAGTCTGGCCTGCCACCGCCCTCACCAGGTCTTCCTTGTCTCAGGGTGGCGGCGGCGGTAGAGGCAGCCCCTCCACTTGTCATGGTTGCTGGACACACCTATACACTGCAGGTGACACACTAATGTGTAATGACACACGGTCTGTGCTCAAGCAAATCTACCTACTACCTTTACTCTCCTATAACAACTCAGCAAGGATCAAGCTATTCTATCTAAATAATTGATTTCTTTAATAATAAATCTTCCTCCTTTTGAAGATCCTAAAACTTATTTCCTGCTTCCACTTGGTCCCTGCAACTTGTCCTCCCAAGGTGGCCATTTCTGTTGATGCTGGAGAAAGGGCTCTGACAGGCCCTTCTTCCTCTTGAGGGCAGCCCTGTGGCCCAGTCCCTCACTGTCTTCAAATTGTGCTGATACCAAGCCTATTCACCACTTAAGGAGCAAAGATGATACTGCAAGCTTCAAACACACAGATAAATTAAAATTATTTAAAAATAATTGGTATGTTTTGATGACACATAAATCCCTGGTGCATAGACATATGGTCCCCATAATATGCATATAAAACGTCAAGCACACCGGTCTCACAGCCTTTAAACTACAACTTTCTCAGGCTCTCCTTATATTACTATGAGCTTCTACTTCATTGAAAATCTTTGTATATTACGCATCACAATTTAAAGAATTACATAATCACATTGCCCTTTTGTTGTTTTCCTATAGCTGGAACAAAAATAGGACACTCAATTTCCATCCATGTTTATGATTTAACCTTAAATGCCTCAACATAAAACGGCCTACCTGGTTTATAGTCCACCCCAAGGACCCAAGTACAACGCAGATGGGTGAGATATCCCTTGTAAGGATTTGGCCTCTATTTCCTCAATCTGTGGGAAGAGCCTTGTTTGCAGATGCCTGTATCCAAGAGGGGCTCCCCTGGGGCACTAGTCTGCCTTTCTGTGATCCACTGCACTACAAGTCAAGAAGCCCTACCATGTTCATCTCAGCACCTCCACCCACTTCTAGCTGAAAGATTGGAAATGGAGAAGGAAGGAATCTCAGGGAAAATGCTGGCTGGGAAACCAGGCAGGCTGCTGTCTTGCGGCCGGGGCGGGGGGACAGAGGGACACACATTTTTTGAAACAGCATTCTTGGAGCTTCAAAACAAAAGCAACCACAACCCAGTATATTTCATTCAGCAGTCGTTCTTAACAGGATCTCTTAAGTCATACCCAACAATATGATCTTTGCAGTGTTCAGCATAAAGCCCCTAAACGCTCTCTAAACTTATAGAGAAATAATGAAAAAGCCAGACAGCCAACGAAAAGCTACTTACTGATATGAAGATATTCAGCAGGTTTTCTAAAGTTGGCAACTGTGGAATAAGCTTCTGCACCACCTTACTGAAGGCTTCAAATATTGAATGATCGTAGATGCTGGTCAAATAAAAACTACAAAACAGAAACCTACAGTTAACCCCTTCAGTAGGACCACCTTTCTGCTGCTTCAGCCAGAATAGAAAGCAACCACACTGGTTGCTTCAACAGTCCCAGAATATATTTCAAAGCAACCTATTCTACAAATTCTTGTTTTGTCCTCGGACCAATTCTCATCCCTCTAGAGAGGGCTAGATCACTGCTGCAGCCACAACTGCACACACCAAGTATTTTTTGAGAAGTTCTCTCAGCTGAGCTGGCCTTCATTTAGATCATCCCACCATGATATCTGCAATATCACCAACTGCTTGGGCATGGCCTCACGCATGGCACAATCCTGGCTGTCTGCACTGCCTGCCTTTCACAGCCCTCTCCTGCTTTACACTTGCTCTTAGTTTCTGGCAACCCTCTGACACATATAAGCAAGTCAAGGTAAGGCTGCAAAGAACTCAGGCCAACATCGAGATCAAGGAGCAAGAAGCCCTGCTGCCATCAAGACCAAAAGAGTAACACAGGCAGTTCTCCTCTGGGAAAACACAAAGTAAACTTGGAAACTAAAAATGGGCGCTTGACGTGGTTCACTGTTTTCCCAGCCACTTGAAGGCATTTTAGAAGAAAAAGAAAAATTATTAATACCAACTGAGCGCTTTTTCTTGGTTAACGGTTTAAGCCCAGTGTGCGAAGTCACTGTATCCAAAGGAACAGATCCACAGCTCTTCTTCATAAGCCTGCTGCCCCTTTCCCCGCCTGCGTCCTCTGCCCAGCCGCTTCCTTCCTTTGGGAGCCCACCCTCAGTTTCTCCACAGGAACCATTTGCCACCCACTCCTGGATGCCATTGGGACCTGTTCTGCCAGAAGCCACTGGTTCAAAGCAGCTCAAGGGGAGGGGTCCCTGAAGCCTTCCCACCTAACATGGCTTTTGTGATTAGAAGGCAAGGAAATAGTAGCACATCAGATGTCCCTGCCTTAAGAGGCCTGATATGGCACACAAGGTCGGGGGGAGGAGCAGATGGTGGGGTCTACTCAGGCGGTACAGACACAGTGAGTAAAGACTGCCACCTCCACAAACCAACAGAATTCCTTGCTCTCAAGGAGCTCTGACGGACACAATACTGGGCCAACTGCCCACTTGAATTCTATCTTGGGAGAAAAGTAGGATATAAATTTGGTAGATAAAACATCATACTGGCACACAACCTTCCAGGGGAAGGTGGCTATAAAAGAAGAAAGAATTTCTCTGGGTTAGACTCATATAAAGGCTTCAACTTCCTTTCGTCCATTTTCCCATTTGTCACTCAGTTCAAATACAAATACAAAAATCAGAGTATCAGCATCGTCTGAAGAGATGCCTTCCTCTTGCTTGCATGCAAGAACATCTGTGCAGTCACAGGTCAGCAAAATCCAAGGCATCTCTCTAGAATTAGCACTTACCTATTCTTGAAATACTTGCACAAAAAGCCCCCTCTCCCAAAAAAACCACCCTGTTACTCAGGTATGCTTCTGCTTTGGACAGCTTTCAAAAGCCCAGCTTCCTAGACTGTCGCAAAACAGTCTTCTGGCAGGAGACTGTAATACAGAACTCACCTAAGATGTAGTTTTTCTAGGCCAGCATCACCAAGATCATCGTTAGCTCGCTGATGAATATCTCTCTGCGTTTCAATCTTATGGTCATCTGACAAGCCATCCACTTTATGAATAAAAACCTCAAAATTCATTTCTGGATTAATTTTGTAAGCTTTTGAGACCGTAATGTGGAGCCTGGTTAGAGCTTCCATGTAATCATCCTGTAAGTGAGATTGAAAATGGATTCTTCAATCAAAAAACATGCAAACAAAAAAAAAAACTCTCGCTAGACATGATGAGCTAACATTTAGTAAACAAGCAAAAAATTCTACTATGACTTTCACTTGTCATTAAAGACAGTAACACCCACCATGACAAATCTTGCGCAAATAAATAAATAAAGTTTGTACAGAACAAGGACACCCTTACAAAAACTAGCAAGCGACGCTCCAGGTCTGCTTCAGGCAATTTCTGGGTTCCTGCTGTGACCCCCTCCACAGCACCCTGGATGCTGCATCTCACCCTGAAATCAGTCAGAGGCTCAGCAGAAAAAAAAAAAAAAATTCTGCAACACAAGCAAATCACAGGGTGGGGAAATCCTGGGTTGTCTGCACTTTTCCTGAGACCTTGGGTCCATGGAACACACATTAAAGAGCAACTACTTGAGAAAAAGGCAGGGAAATACAATAGGGGGAGGCAGATTTGCGGTTGCTTGTTAAAAGGGCACCACATAAATGTGTTGGTATGGCAGCAAATTCAGGAATGGTCAAAAGTGCAGAAGGGACCATAGCAGGCCCTGCGTTGCCGGCCCACCCCCTCCACTAGATACCAGGCAACAACAACTTCATCTGAGACAGTGGCCCGCTGCTCCAGCGTCCTCCCCTCCCACTGCTGCAAGAACTACAACTGGAGCAGAATATCTGAGCTGTTAAGACCACCGCCAGCCGCTACAAGGCCCCTGTGGGGCAGGCACAGTAGCGGGACAAGGCGCAAGACAAAATGGCACAGCCCCCCGGGCGGCCACCTGGGCATCGATGACGTAGATGAGCGCTCCTGTTCCTCTGAAGATCATCTCATAATCGAAAGTGGGATCAAAAAAGTCCATCTGCCCGGGGAAATCCCAAATTTGGAAGTTGACGAAGGAGCTGTTAGAAATGTCGTCCTTGTAAATTTTGTTCGTGCTCTCCAAGAACAAGGTCTCATTTGGCGACATCTTGTGGAACACGACCTGCCAACAGCGCAGAAGAAGCAGCCGTTAGGACGGCGACCCCCTTAGCCGCACGGCTGCCCCTCGGGCCCCGGCCCCTCCCCGCACGGCATCCCCGAGGAGCGGCTCGGCCTCGGCACCGGGCCTCCCGCGACGCCGCCGCTGCCTCTGCAGGGACCCTGCGGGGACGGGACCGAAGGGGAGGAAGGCCGGGGAAGGGGGGCGGGGGGAGGACGGGCGCTGCGGCACCTTCTGGATGGAGGACTTTCCGCTGCGCCGGAGACCCATCAGCAGGATCCGCGGCTGCTTCGAGGAATCCCCCCGCCGCCGCCGCCGCCGCCGCCCGCGCCTCCGGAGCCCAGGCCGAGGCCGCCCCCGCAGGGAGCCCCGAGGCCGCCGCCGCCGCCCAGCTCGAGGCCGCCGCCGCTCCCGCCGCCCTCCTCGTCGCCGTCGTCGCCGTCGTCCTCCTCCTCGCCGCCGCCGCCGCCGCCGCCGGCTTCCTCGTCCTCCTCGGCGCCATAACCGAAGTCCTTCGGGAAAGACTCCGCCGCAGGAGCGAGGCCGCAGCCGGGCAAGGCCGCCGCCGCCGCTCCCGCATCCTCAGGCGCCGCCGCGGCGCCCACCGGCCCGAACTGCAGGGCGGCCATGGCGAAGACGCGACCGAAGGAGCCCCAGCCGAGCGACCGCCGCCAGGCCCCGCCCCCCGGCCCCCCGGCCCCCCCGCCAAGAGCGCGCGCGCCGATTGGCCGAGGCCGGAAGAAGCCGCCTCCTAGTTGGAGGACGAGAGAGTGGCTGCACGTGACCGGAAAGGCGAGCCTTCGGGCGGGCCTCGACTCGGTTTCCCAGCAGCCTCACTACCCCGGATCGGCGTCGAGTGCTTCCGGGCCACTTCCCAGCTAAGGACGAAGCGGGGGCCCGCGGGGGAAGCGCAGGCGTAGCCTTACCCCTCGGCGCGGCTCCCGCCCGCGGGCCGCTCGCGACGGCGGGGAAAGGGAGGCACCGCCCCCCTGCGGGCGGGCCCGCCGGGCCGTATCCTCTGCGCGCCAGGGAAGGGCTGCCGGCCTCGTCCCTCGCCTTTGGAATACCTGCCCCCGAAAGCAGCTTGAAGGGCTTCTGCAACAGGCCTTCAGGTCGCTTCCAACTCGCCCGTATCCCCGCTTTCCGATCTTTTTTCTGTGAAAGAAACCCTTTCCGAACGCGCTGCTGATTGTGATCCATTTTCTCATCTTCTCATGGCTTCCACACGGCTGCCCAAACTTGCCCGGCACCACGTCGAAGCATCATTTTAGGGCCCGGTTAAAGAATACCGCTCATCTCTTCCGATTAGTGCCGGATGAGCTTTCTTTAAAAAAAAATCTTTCAAAAGATCCGGAGCTTGTCTCCTCTTCTGCTAACGGTTGTAATAACTACCCCAGAAGAGAAGGCAGTCGGTGGGTGGTTTGCTTGGCGCCTGCTTCCTAGCCTCGGAAACCGACTCCCGCTGGGCCGCCGGGAATTCCCGCAGGTGTTTCTCCTCAGCAGCCAGGTCCCAAACGCCTGCTGGAGCTCCCGCTTGTGTTCAGCCCTTCAAAGCCCAGGGACCCTCAACTTTTCCCAGGGAAGCCCGGGTTCTGCAATAACCTTTTACAAAGCAATATTTGAAGCCTGTGCGGTTATAAAAAACACCTTTTCTGATTGCCAAAGGAAAGGGATGACTGGCTTTAAGTTGCCAAAGTCATTACAAGGTAGTTTATATAGGCAATTTTGTTGTGCCACTTAAGGAGAACTATATCAATGCTCCCTAGTGAAGAAAATGCCTCACAAGGAAGACAGTTCAGCCCTGCTGATTGAGAACTTGGTAGCCCTCCCATCCCTCCCCCCTCCCCCAAAGCTGCCCCAGGTCATCCTTTGTATCATCTGCGCACTGACCAACCATTCTGTGAGGTTTCAGGCAGAGTCCCTACCTACAAATGTCACAGCCTGAACCTGGAGTTCACAGCACAGAAAACATAATGGCTGGGCAGCTTTGTTCTCACAGGAGACTATGCAAGCACCCCGTATCAGGTGCCAAGCATGCTCCCTGTCCAGCCAGTTGATTGTGCACATGATGTAAGCAGATACAAACATTTCTCTGCCCCTAATGTGCTTTTACAGGGTCTTCTGCCAAAATACAACAGCATATTTACAAAAGGATGGCAAAATGCGTATTACTAGAAGAACTGATAACGTTGGCCATGGCTACTTCAAGATTTTTATTCCAAGTAACAAGAAAAGGTCGTTATTCTCCTCGCTTCTCCTCCTGTGGCGGCTCATACTGAGCAAGCTGTAAAGAGAAAAGCCCTGGTTAGCCCTCAGACCTCCAGTGGGCCACTGGGTTTCTCCCAGATTTGTGTGCACGGCCTCGCTAAGCATGCGACAGCTTGCAAACAAATTTGCAGTTAGAACAGGTGCACTACAATTCTGTCTCCCTGGAGAGCAAGACACTGTGTTACTTTTCTGAGGAAAACCCTTCAAAAAAGTACAAATCATTTTCAGTTCGTTTATCTCTTCTGTTCTTCGTTTTTGGGGTGGGGTTTTTTTTTTTTTTTTTTGGCAATGGAATATGGGTCAAAGTAGATATATTTGCAAGTTTGACATGCTGAATACCTGTTTGATGAGTGTTTTGGAGCCATGCATGGGCAGCACCTCACAACCCATTTGGTCAGGAGCAGGGGCATGTTAAGGAAGAATAGCTGGGGCGCAGCTGCGATCTGTTACCTTTGCCTTGAGTCTTTTGTTCTCTTCCAAGATGGCTTCGTACTTCTCCTTCAGCTCCGCCACTTCCAAGCGAAGGGCCTCCACCTCAGGATTTTCTGGAGCGGCCGCTCCCAAGTGATGCTTTAGGAAGCTTTTCGCCAGAAGTCAAGGAGGCCTTTGCTACCGAGAACTGGACGCGGGGCGCAGGGAGGGCACCGAGGGCCGCTGTGGAGCGGAACCCCCCCCGGGGGTCTCCACACGCCCACCCCGCCTGCTGAAGCCCTCTCGGCAACTCCCGGAGGGGCGGCAGGAGGAACCTGGCGGCCAGGCGACTGAGGCGCCCCTGGTCTTGGGGGCGGGGGACCCAGATTTGGGGCCTTCCGAGCGCTGAGGCTGATTTGCCCCCCTCTCGTGGCACGGAAAGGGGCCGGGCGGGAGCGAAGGATACTCCAGGGCGCAGTTGGGCTTCTCCGGCTCCTCGTACAAGGCCACCAGCACTGCAGGGGCGAGAGAGAAAGAGGGGAAGGGGCGGGCGGGCGCGGCGCAGCCGCGGCCTCCCTCTCGACCGACGGGGACAGGCTTCCTCCCGCGCCCGAGGCCCCGGCCCCGCTTACCTTTGGTGAGGGTGTCCATCACGCCCGACTTCTCCAGGTAGCGGCGGAACTGCTCCCGCTTCGAGTCGGCGGCCTACGGGGTGGGGACGGAAGGTTGGCGCTGCCCGCCGGCTCTCCCTCCTCCCCGCCCGGCCGCCCTTCCGCGGGAGCCCCGCTTACCTTGTAACTCGCCATGGCTGCAGCTGCGTTCGCCTCTTCCGGAAGCGGGAGCGCGCCTGCGCGGAGGGACTCTTGAGGACGACCCGGCGTCGGCCCGTCGCCACGGAGACGGCGGAAGGGGCCCGCCCGCCCCGTCTGGCTCCGCCTCCTCCGCGCGCCACGGACTCAGGATTTGGCGACGACCGCCCCCTCCCGGTGGCCAGGCGGGGCCGCGGGCGCCAGGGCGGGAGGGGCGCGCAGGCGCCTCGGGAAGCCCTCTTCGCCCGCGGGGGTCCGGAGCCGCCCCTTGCTGCCGCCGACCCAAAGCGCCCTTCCTCCAAGCTTTCGAGGCGTGCGCAGGAGGGTCGGGGGTGCAACCGCCCCGTTAAGACTGGCCGGTTCCCATCTGCTGCGCGAGCCGTTGCGCCCCTGCGGGGCTGCTTGTGGCCCCGGGCTCCCCAGCGTGTGCTTTCTCGCAACACGGCTGCGCTTCCGGAAGGGACCGAGCGCCGCGAGGCTGCGGAAGGAAACCGCGGAGCGGGGCGGCCCCTCCCGAGGCATCCGCGGCGTCGCCCCCGCCCGCGCGGGCCCCGTGGCCCTCCCGCCCCGCCGGGAGGCCCCCCCGGATTGGGACGCGCCCTCCGCTGGGCCGCTGCGCGCGCGCTCGCTTCTCTTGTGTTCCGTCGGGAGCGGCGCGGGGGACGGAAGGGCCGCGTCTGCGCCGCCCTCGGCAACAGCCCGGCCGGGGACCTGGGCTGGCCTCTTCTTGCTGGCCTCGGGAGGGCGACCGCTGCAGCTGCAGGAGGGGCTCCGGGTGGGCGGCGGCGCCGGCGGCTCCCAGGGCTGCGTGGGCGTTACGAGGAGGAAGCGGCCGAGGCTCCTTTGCCCTCGGAGGGGGAGGGGGAGGGGGGCTGCCTCTGGCCACGCCAGGACTCCCTCGGTGCTCCAGCTTTCGGCTGCCGGGGGGGGGGCAGGTCAGTCTGCGAAGTCTCGGCATCAACTAGCCCGGCCATGCTGGACAGCAAGTTCTGCACAAAACTTCTGCGGAGCGTGACTCCCCCAACATCCCCGCCTTAGGCCTTCCCCGCTTGGCAAGTTCACAGCCGCCCTGGGCTGGGAAGTTGGGAAGGGCTGGGAAGTTCCTGGGGGAACTGAACTCTCCTTGGAGGGGGATTCGGGTCTTACGCAGGCTGACAAACGTTCTGGAGAATGGGGGTCTCCAGCAGCCTCCCGGCTTCTGGTCTGCAGCTCAGCTTTGCCCAGCCGTTCTGGCCCCTCCCGGAGGAAGCACAAATGGGAATCACAGAAGGGAAAGGAGCCCGAGGGAGGCCTAGACTTTTTGTACATTTGTAATACAAAAATGCCAGTAAAGAGAAGAATAAATATAAAAGTGTAAGGAATCTCTTCCTCTGGAGGACAGGAAAGAGGGCAGGAGAGAGAGACCGCGTTCTCTTGTGAGGTGCTCCTGAGAGTGGTGGGAACTGTCTTTGCAGCTCATGTGTTCCTATGCCAACCTGCAAAACATGTGCGTGCACGCGCGTGCGTGCACACACACACACACCATTTGCCAGTTTGGTGTGGGGTTGAGACAATATGTTCTATCATTAAATGGGCACATTACTCCCAGCTTCAGGGCTTGCTTTTTCCAGATTTCTACAGGTAGTTGCTTTTTTAAGAAGATACACAACTGGCCTCCCAGTCTGATCACAGACAGCATTGGTCTGCTAGTGTTTCCTCTTGTTGCTAGAATGCAGTGGGAGCTGTGGTAACAATTAGCAGGAATTAGGAGGAATGGAGACTCCAAAGCTGCTCTCCTGGGCTCTACAGCCTCTTTGTGAGATCCCTGCCCCTAACTCTTCTCCACTTCTCACCCTGTTTTCCTTGTTAACATGTGAAATGTTTTGCAGGTACCTGCCTTCCACCATTCTCCTCACCCTGGGGAGCAACTCCACTGAAAAACGACTTCAGGTGCCCCCCTCCCACCTCGTGGCTAACCCTACGCGGGGGCTTCAGCTGAGAGACAGCCAGAGAGGAAGGGGCTGAACAGTTCACACAGGGCAACACCTTATCAGCAGCGGGGAATGAGTGGAAGCAGCAACAACAGAGGGACACAGCTCACTAGAATAATCCATCTTGCAATTTAATGTGGTCCTGCAAGGAGTGGAGTGCCTCAGGCCTTGCCCTTCCCTGAGAAATGTGCTCAGCCAGCTAACCAGTACTAACCAGTACCCCTACCGCATCCTTCCCTCTCCGCCCCCCTGCAATGCTTGCTCCACCCCAGTGTTCCTAACTCAGTAAGACAAATGCTTCAGTATTCCCTAAAGAACTATAAACAAACATCCGGCAATATGAGAAACTATGTGAGTAACTAACCCTGCTGTATAGCAATATGAGAAACAACTGGACGGAACAGACAGTGCCTGTGTGTGGCACTCACCCACTGGGCATCATGTGCCACATGGTGCATGACCAGCGTGCCATGCAGAAGTGTCTCCACCAGCTGTAAAGAGGTCTCAGCCCCAGCTTGAGGCATCCAAGGCGTGCTCTCATGCAGACACAGATCCTCTTTCTCCATAGTGCAACAAGCTTACGTATAAAGGAAAGAGTCACTAACAGCACAGCAACATAAACAGTTCTCAAGAAGAACAATGATTAAAAAGCTTGTCTCTTTAATTTTAAAGTACAAAAGCCACATTGTGTTGCACTATAATACAACCTCTAACTTACATCAAGATGAAGGGTGACACAGACCAAAACAGGTAAAACATTGCATACAGTCTCTCGATATTAAAATAAATTTACTTTTTCATATTTTCCTTTAAGGCTCTGTGTGTTAATCTTAAGAGAACTAGTTCTATTGGTTTGCTGGTGAAAAAAACACATTGAAGAATACAGCAAACACCACAAAGAGCAAATAAGCAATTATGCAGACCCAGAATCTTGGATCTTTAACAAAATTCTTATCAAAGGAGCTGAATATTACATAACCTACTGACATCCCAGCAAGTCCGCCAGCAATGTGAGCCACAAAGGAAACCTTCAGAGAGAAAACAAACACACACACACAGAGGCTTAATGGTGTTATATTTTGGCGCACAGGCTCACGTAGCCAAAGACAGCTACAGCAGCGTGAGGAAGAGCCAGAAACAGCCTCAGTTTCAGCATGGCCTGGAGAGTAGAAGGAAGGCAGAGAATTTGCCCAAAACTTCTAAAGCGCAGGTGAACAGGCAGGCGCTCTGGGCAGGCTGAGCAAAGAAGGACCACTGGGAATACCAGAAGGAAGAAAGCAGCCAAGAGGGAGAGAAGGCACAGCAGAAGACACACAGGTACCCATCCGAGGGCAAGAAGTGCATTTCGCTGAGTTTACGCCATTTACTTTGCCCCCCACCCCCCCGTTCCCCCAACCAATGACAAAAACTGCCCTTAATTCTCTGGGAAGCACTCAGAGCTGGATAATTCCTCCTCTTACTGAGATACAAATGAGCATATCTAAACTTAGCTCTTTTTCAGGTGAGAATGCTTTAGTGCCACCAAAAAGGCAACTTTTCACAACGGGGGGTCTTTCCCTGAGTTTGCGCTTGTGGTGCCAAGAGAACACAGTAATCCCATTTTCACATGTGACCACTCATTGCAGTACATCAAAATGGACCTCTGAATGGGGGGCTTATGCAACTGGCAGGCAGTGAGACAGCCTGCCTGGTTCCCCAGGACAGAGGTGAGCAAGTTGTCATTCTACGCAGGGAACTTGCAAGCAGGAGCTGCAGGGCCCATCTTCTCACCCGTCTTCCTCCCTCCTGCCTGGGATTGCACCAGGCATCCCTCAGCAATCCTTCCAGTCTCTGGGGATGGTTGGGGAGGGGAGGGAAAGGGAAGGATTCCCAGCAGTGACCTGGCTGCATTTCATGCTAGTCTTGCTAGAGAAGGAAAGAGAGAATGAGAATGTGTGTCAGCTGCAGGAAAAACAGCCTGAAACATGGGGCATAAAAGAGAAGCAGCATCCAAATGTTTGAGCAAGGAGAAATAACCACTGAAAGTCTGAAAGTAAAAGAAGTAAGGGCATTCCTCGTTTTTTTTTTAGCAGAACTTGTGAAAGAATGACCCAGAAATCTCAAATTCTGTCCAAAGAGGCATGCTTTTACCTTCAGCCCATCCACATCTGAGAGAAATCTTCTGTACAAAGCAAATCCTACATCGGTTCCAACTAGGGAAATCAAGACAATTAGTTAGAAGTCAAATACAGAAATTCCCTAATATTTCTGAGCCCCTTCCCCTTTCTATCCAACAAGTGCAGGGAACCCTCACCATACCATCTTGAACACACCAGATGTCTTGATTTCAGAAGCTAAGTAGGAGTGGTCCTGGCATGGCCTTGGAGGAAAGACACCCCCCCCCAAGGGAGGACCTCCAGATAGGACTGGTGGGAGGACTGCCTGAGAATCATGGCTGCCCATCAGATGCAACCACTTTGGGCTACAGCAGTGGTTCTCAACCTGTGGGTGCCCAGATGTTCGTGGACTTCAGCTCCCAGAAACCCCAGCCACTATGGTCAATGCTCAGGGCTTCTGGGAGCTGAAGTCCATGAACATCTGGGGACCCACAGGTTGAGAACCACTGGGCTACAGGATCACTGGTGAGAAAGACTGGCACACGTGGCCTCAGATGTCATTTCCCTTCAGATTCCATAGTATGAGGTAGAGGAAATATCTGGAATCTCCTCAAAAAAAAAAAAAAAAGAGCCCACTCCCACTCCACACACACCCATCCAAACTACAGTATAATCAGAGATTATCAGGACCTGCAGCAAGGCAGTCTTCCTCCAAACTGGGTTCTAACTGGGTGCTGCCTTTTTAAAAACAAAAAATGAGATACTGGTGGTGGTGAATACAGAGAGGGAGGGAGTTTCCTCTTTCCTGCCCTTTACTCCCCCTCATTCGCCACCCAGCATGAGAATGGAAACATGCACATTCCCACCAACACAGCAGTCGAGAGCAGGCAAAGAGCACAAACTCTTCCTCTGCCCCACTATCCAGGGCAACAACCTGTCTGCATAGAAATCCCTTCCCTACAAAAGCATTTTTAAAGTGGCCTCACAGTGTGCACCATGCATGGCCTGCCCCAAGACGCGATCCCAGAGCACAACCTGGCCCTCTTCCAAGGTGGGAGAGAACATGGCCCATTCTGATGCAAGACTCAGGTGAAAATCTTCTCTAAGGCAGAAGCTAAGACTGGTCATTTCATGGCCACTTTGGCAAGTGAAGTAAGAAGGGAAAATCTCCCAGCTTATCACAGAGGTTCCTCTAAGACCAAGAAAGCGCAACCAAGAAAGTTACCTATTAGGAAGATGAAGAGCAACCGGACAACTCCAAACAGCGGGATCATTTCTCTGAAGTTCTGTAAAGAGAGAGACATGGCAAATTCTAAAATAATTCCACACCAAGCAAGAGAATTAACACATGTGATCTATGAACCTACGTGTGCCTGGCAGAGCATAATGTCCTGCTGCCTTCCCCACTCCAACCCTTTGCACATCCACAGACCTTCAACTGATCACCAGCAGGATTCCAATCTCTGAATTTAGTTCCATCACCTGTGGGGCTTGAATGGAGATGACCAGCCACCACTATCTTCCAGGCACCCATTAACGTTATCAGCGCCCAAGCGCTGCTTTTACCACCATAAACAACAGGCTGTCTTCTTTGCCAGCTCCACATTCTACTCCTGGAATCTGAGCTGTGAAAGCTTTTAACATAATAGACTTGTTTGCCTTGGAGGTTTTGCTTCCTCTCAGGGCCACTTTAGACATGACCCAAAGTACATGTATCTTTATGCGTTGCATGTGTGTGAGAGAGAAACAGAAGACAATTCTCCCATATTCAAAGCAACTGGTCTGCTACATGACAGTCTGATGTGGAGATCTTGAAGAGCAGCTTTTGAGTTTGTGGAACAAAATGGCTGAGTGTGCCATCCTACACATCCCTACAAAGAAGTTAAATCCCACTGATGTCAATGAAATTTGCACCCAAGGAAGTGAACATTTGATGCCAACCTAAAGGAATTCTGTCCCCATTCAGCATTAGATTCCATCTCCAAAGCAGCCTGGCTGTATTCTGCCACAGTCTGTAATGTGCTGAACACGACGTGTGCATGCATGTGCCCTCATGTCACCTGTTGAGCTATTTCACAGGGTTTTCTCCCCATTTGCACATACCTTTAATTTCGGGGAAAGACCACCCCAAGCTTCTCAAATCGGAGTTTCAAGCCCTTTTCTTACCACCAGAATGTTCATGAAGTATCCTCCAATCAGAGCATAGACACCTCCTGAAGCTCCAACTAGGCCCAGAAGCGGATCACAAACAGAACTTGCCAAGGACCCTGGGAAGGGAGGAGAGGAGTGGGAAAGGCTCCACATTTGTCAAGAGGTTGGCTGCCCCTAATCCTGCCCCCCTGGGCACTCCAGGATGGCCATCTGAATACTGCAGCTCTCTAGCAATCTTAACAGAAAGCATCGCCCAGACTCCCAAGGGCAAAACACTCGCAGCACTGAACTTCAGTGTGTTCTCTCTTGCTCTCATACACAAAGTCCACCCCTGCCTCCACTCACCTCCAAGGACCCCTGCAAGGTACACCAGTCCAACTCGATGTCCTTTGTGAACCAATTCTAGTGGAATCCCCAAGAGAAGCTGTAGCACTAGGTTTCCCACAATATGCTCAATGCTGAGAAAGGAGAAAGTGTGCAGAGATGGCCAGCAATTATTTTGCTTTTTCACAGGCTCAAATATGTTCAGCATGTTATTCCAAAAGCTTACTTTCTGCCTCTATGCTTCAGTCCATCTAGGAAAAATGGCTAAATAAAAGCAGCTCCCCCTCCCACCACATCACAAGCAACTTTATTTGCACACACAAATGGATAGGGGGAGTTTCTTCGCTGACACCTCCCCTGGGCCTGGGCGCACCTTCTCTCTAGGGTGGAACCAAGGCCAGTCCTGCCTGCCAGCCTGGCAAGGGAGACCCAGTTGGTTGCGAGTCCTCCTGAGGCACCGCGGATCCCTGTGTTCCCATGCCAGGCAGCCCACCCCTCCAGCTGATGCAGCAGCCTGAGTACCTTCTGATAGGATAGGATAGGAGAGTACGTGTGGGCGGCCTGGAGCTAAGTGTGAGGAGGGTTCAGGATAAGATGAAGCATCTTCCGCAAGAGGGCAAAGGACCCATCCGTGGAGAAAGTTCAGCCTGGTGAAGAGAAGACTGAGGGGGTGGGACGATCGCTCTCTTTGAACACCTCAAGGGCTGCCACAAGAAGGAGGGTGTTGGTTTGTCTCTGCTGCTCAGAAGTTAGAACTAAGACTAATGTTTTTAAGTTACAGGAGTGTAAATTTCAACTGAATATTAGGAGGAACTTCTTAGCAGTCAAAGCAGTTCAGCAATGGAACCAGTTGCCTAGAAGGGTGGTGGGGTGGGGGTCTCCTTTTCCTCTGTCTTCAAAAGAGGCTGGACAGCTACCTGCTGCTGGGGATGCTCTAGCTGGAGATCCCGCACGGAGCAAGGGGTTGGACCCAAAGCCCCACAGGGCCCGTTCCAGCCCTGGAATTCTATGAGAAGGTAAGTGGCAGTGGCAAATTTATTCCTTCACCAGCTTCACACGGGGAGAACTCATGCCAAGAGGGTCACAGTCCTCCAGAAACAGCCTTTCTCAGAGCCAGGTGTTGAACGGGAAAGTCTACTTGTTAACAAAACCTGTGGTTCTTGTTCAATTCAGGCTCAAGAAAGGCCAAATCTTTCAGTCTGAACTACCAGGTATAAAACTGTAATTTTGACACAAATTACAGCTTAAAGATTCAGCTTTGGGAGCAGTTTTTAAAATTCTTGCAGGTGCAAGAGCCCCCTCCCCCAGCAGAAAGCCAAAACAAAATGTAAAACATGGAAATATTGATTCTGCCCTAACACAAGGTCACCAACCCACCCCATTTTGCGTTGACATCATAAATCCCCTCAAATAGGTTCTTCAAAAACAAAATACATTTTTGGAGAAATTCTTTTTGTGGGCGTTGGAGCAGCACATGATGGATTAGGCCCCAAATTCCTCATGGCCCCCCCTCAGTCTGCCTCTCAGTCCTTTGCATCCACCCTCCAAGGAAGATTTCTGCTTCCTTTCCTCATTCCATTAATTGTGCTTCACCACCCACCCCACTATGGGATAAAATGCACCCCCAGAGGCACCCCTGGCCAGCTTGCCTCCAGTAGAAGATGCCCCTCCCACCTGCAACGCACACATGTGTGCGTGCAGACATGTACACTTGCTCTTTGTACAGAGGCCTGCTAATCTAACGGGGTAGTGCAACTGGTAGTCAGAGTTGCAAAGGGCAGCAAGACTTTGGATGGAGCCCAGTGGCAGCTGAGGAGACCCCACAGATGAAGTGATCAAGAAAAGGTGTGAGGGGCGAGTTTTCAACAGGGTGAAGAGTGTGAAGCACTTCTCCAACAATTGCTAAACATTTCTGAGTTTCTCAAGTAAATGAAACTGAAGCTTCATGGAAGGGGTTAAAGAAAACAATGTGGGGGAGCCTTCCTAGGATTCTATTGTTTTCTGATGCACAAATAGACACTGATGAGATCAACCATGATTTAGAAGAAAGGCACTTGAAAGGCAGACAGTCCTTCCCCAGAAGCCAGCGCTGACAGCTGCTCACCCTGCATGCGCCAGCATGTATGACAGGAACCGCCAGGCCTCCCTCCGCTTGTCAGGCCGGTAGGTGAGGGGGCTCTCCCAGATGCCAGCGTCCAGAGTGATCCACTGGGTCTGCGGCTTCCAGACAGCATAATAAATGAAGACAGACAGCTAGAAACAGCAGAGAACAGTTCAATCTCAGGTGGAGCTAAGGAGAGCAAGAAAGGCTGCATGGGAGTCCCAGTCAACCAATTTTTCCGTCCCACATCCTTGAAATGGCAGAACTGCTATTTTATGACGAAAAGCACAAGACTGTGGTGAGGAGGAAAGTCTTCATGGACGGACTTCTCTGTATGCTCGGAGATTTTACCCTTCTAAATCTTTGGCACTGTTCACGGAGAGACAAACACCTTTAAGTGTGTGGACCAGAACCCCAAAGAGACTTGCATTCTTTAAGAAGCAGTTAGTTTCCTCAAGAGCAGGCACTTAAATCAGAGGAGCCACACCGATCTTGGCTTTTGACTGCATTACTATAAACTGCCAAAAAGGCAAATCAACAACCACAGCAACAAGTCCTACCAATCCTCCTTTGTGGTATTTTTAAGTATTTGGTCATGCCCCTCAGTTTGAGTGGTATTCCCAGGGTGTTCATCCAATTAATAAATGAAGGGGGTTTTGGTGCATCCTGACGATGTGTTGATTTACAGCTGGACTCACAAAGAGCATGTCACCTTGGTGAAAAAAGTACTGAAAAAACTGTGAGATCATCATTTGTACTCCAAGTTGTCAAAATATGAATTTCATGCTGACAAACTAGATTGTCAACCATGTTTATAGCTATATGTTAGCTGGGAGGGAACGTGGCTTTTCCCCGAAGCTCACAAACCAGCCCAAAATAACGCAGGTGAGCAGAAGCACGGAGAGAGGCAGCCTCCGCGGGGCGGAGTGGGCGGAGTGTTGGCCACAGAAACCCATTGGGTGCCTTTGGGCTTCTCACACTCTCTCAGCCTTAGGGGAAGGCAAAGGCCAGCCGCCTCTGGAAAATCCTAAACCGGGCACTGCTTGAAGGCGCACAACAGCACCACATCCGGGGCGTCCGCTCGCCGTCGGCCCCCGACCCACCACCCCCGGCGGCAAAGGTCCCCCAGAACCGCGGGCGGGGCTTCCGGCCCGCACCTACCTCCGCGGCGCTGATGGCGAGGATGAAGAGGGGCGGCGGGAGGCAGTTGGCCCTGGCCAGGTAGGTCGCCCGCGCGTCCTCCGGGAGCATCCATCGCGACACCGCCCGGTGGAGGCGGGCGCAGCAGCCGCTCCGCGAGCCGGCACCGGCTTCGCCCTCCCCTTCCTCTCGGGGCCGACGGTCGGCGCTCGTCGCCCCCCCCGCGCTCAGCCTCTCCAGCTCCATGGCGGCGCCGGCTGCCGAAAGGACAGGGGACGGGGCGGTCACTCCCACCGGCCCCACCCGGAGAGGCTCCTCCGCCCGGGGCACGAGGACGCTGCCCCGGAGCGGCACCCGCCCCACGGGACCCCCGGAAAAGAATAGGGGGACTCAGGGGTCTTGCGAGGAGGGGGAGGCAGCCATCGTTCCCCCCGGGGCTCTCGGAATCCAGGATCGCCCGCCGAAGACGGCAGGGCCCCCTCCCCGCCCCCCAGGACGAGACTCTCCTCGTGGGGAGCGTCGGAACCGAGCCCCCGGGGTTGCTACCTCTTTGCCCGTCCTGACCTCCTGGCGCGGCGGAACCACGAGGAGGGGGCGAGAAAGGGAGCGGGGCGAGAGGGCCCGCAACAGGTCTGCCCGGCCGTCCGCTCGCCGTCCCCGGAAGGCAGGCAGGCAGGCAGGCAGGCAGGCAGGCACGCACGCACGAGGGCGCCGGGGCGGGCGGCTCCCCGGGCAGCCAGGTCCCTCTGGGGGCTCCCAGCGAGCACGGCGCAGCCGCGGAAGGGGCGCCTCCTCAGCCTCTCCTTCCGGGAACAGCCCCAACAAGAGGGGCCGCCGCCGCCTCCCCCGCTGCCCTTGGGCGCCCGAGCCGGGAAGAGGCAGCAGCCGAGCGCGCCCGACCGAAAGAAAGGCTGGGCGCCGCCACCGCCGCGGGAGGGGGCTGCTCCGGAGGGGAGGGACCCCGAGAGGCGCCCACCTGCCCGCCTGTCCGGACCTCCCACCTCCCTCCCTCCCTCCCGCCGCCCTCTCCTCCCGCCGGTCTCCAGCGCCGCGTGGCGACCGCAAGCCCTCCTCCCCGGCCCAGCGAAGGGAACAGGAGCGCCCGCCCCCTCCGCGTCCCGGTGCCGCCTCGGGCTTTCCGGAGGCGGCGGCGGCGGCAGGCGGGGAGGATCCCGCGGGCAAAGCGCGGCCGCTTCCCCATCCGCCCGTCCAGCGACGTGGGTCCCCGGAGCAGCCCGGCTGGAGCTGGTGGCGCATAAATCAGATTTGGTGCGGAGGTGAAATTGGGAGGCAGCGGGAGGCCACGGGGAGCGCCGCCGCCCCGGCCGCCCAGCTGCGGTCTGAGCCGGGGGACAGCAGTGGCTTCTGGTGGGCGAAGGAGCTGTTGCGGGAGAGGAATACGGTCAGCGCGGTGCTGGGCGGCGAAACAACCTCAGGAGCGCTACTATCCTGGGCAATAGGTTATGGTCAGTAATCAGAGAAGCTTAAGGGGAAAAAACCTGCTGAGCAGTGGAAAAATAATTCAGTTCGGATGAGAAATACAACATCAGCAAAATCAGATGCTAATAAGACGACAGCGCCATGGAGTGGGAACTTCTCAGCGGAGGCATGTCACACTCTCTCAGCCTCGGGGTCAGTTGGTACGGGGACTCTGGGAGACGACGTGACCTAGGGGATCTGAGTCATACTCTCTCAGCCTCAGAGGAAGTTGAGATTAGGACTCTGAGGGGCTAGGCAGCTGGGTTTTAGTGGCCAAGCAGAACTGTTTCTCCTCCAGGCAGAATGAGGGGTTCTATGAGCCAAAAAGACCTATTTGTCTCCCAGTGGGTCCCCAATAAAAGAACGATGTGTTTTATTGGCCGATAGGAGTTATTTCTCTCCAGGGGGGCCCGAAAGGAAAGAATTATGGGTTTTGGTGGCCAAAAGGACTTATTTGCCCTGGCCAGGGAGCCCCCAAAGGAAAGAATGATGGGTTTTAGTGGCCAAAAGGACTTATTTTGATCCCTAGAAATTCCCTAAGTAAAGGAATGATGGGTTTTAGTGGCCAACTGCAAAGAAGTAGCGCTGTAGTAACAAAATATAGGAAGGAAAGATTTATGAATAAGCAGAAACTAATTCTAAACTTCCTTAAACAGGAAGCAAACTTCCATAAACAGGAAGCAAAGGGGGTTTATTTATTAAATTCCTGCCTTTTCCCCTTAACTCAGGACCCAGGGCAGCTTACAAACGTTAAGAGGAAAAACAAATAAAATACCACTACAGTTTGCAACATTACTTGTACAAAAGTTTCTTTTTTTTTAATGAAGTAGCAGTTTTATTTTTAAAAAAACAATGCAAAGCAGCAGCAGTGTAGTAAGAATTGAAATATAGGGAAGAAAGATTATAAAGAAGTAAAAGGCATTTAAACTAAAAGGTGCCAAAGGGGAATTAGCATTTATTTATTAAATTCCTTGCTTTTTCTTTCCTTATGCAGGACCCAGGGCAACACAGTTTAAAAACAAAAATGACTGAAGAAAAGAAGAGAAGGCTTTCAAACAGCAGCAGGAAAAACACTGAGAGGAGAAGAAAATAAAGAAAAAGCCCCACTTTGGAGGCAAGGAAGCGTTTTTATTAATAGGAAGGAGGGGGAAAATGTCTGAGGGAATATGGTGGGAGTGGAAAGAAAGGAAAGGGGGGAATAAAAGAAGGAAATGCCTCTTTTGTGGGTTTGTTGTTTATTGAATTTATTTCTTCTCTTCTTCTTCTTCTTTTCCTGGGCAGGACTGGAGGCAGAGAGAAAAAGGAGGAGAGGAGGAAACCTGGAGGTCTTCGCAGATGCGAGGAATTGGGAATATAGAGGGGGAAAAACGAGGAAAGAAGGAAAATATATAGAGGGAAAAAAGCCCAGGAAACAAACTCCAGGGAAGTTTAGAATTCATAGCAAGAAACAGAGGCGAAAATGTGCATTTTTATTTTATTTCATTGGCTGGTTTGCTGAGATAACATATTTAGGAAGAGGTAGAAATCTGGGCTTATCTGCTTTTCAGAGGCAGGCCCCAGACAGCCCCCCAAAGGGGAAAAGTTTACTAATTTTATTCTTGCAGTCTTTAAACTTTATTTCCTAGCTGGAAGGTTAATATTATTTCCCTTTGAGTGACATTACTGATTTTTCTATCGAGTTTTAGTATTTTTACTATTTTAAACCAATATAGAATATAGAATGTATTATATAGAATACAGAATAGAATATAGAGCACGAGTAAGTTAGTAAAGTTAAGACAGAAAATGGAATAAGTTAAGAATGCTTTTTAAGTGGTAAGTAAAGAATTTGAGGGACAGATGCCTTTAAGTGAATAATAAGTGATTATTATTAAGTACAAGCAAAACATCAAAAAAACAATGAGAAATGTAACAGAGTTATTTGTAATGGATGTAAGTTAATTTCTAATAGTTAAGTTACATCCATTAGAAATAACTGTTACATTTATCATTACTTTTTTGATGGTTGTTTATACTTTGTCTAGAGTTTAAACTACTATAGACTGTAGATTAAGTTTATCAATGAGTTTAAAAGGATATAAGCCATTTTTACTGAATGATTTATACTGTAGGAACATAATGAGAATAGTAAGAGTGATTAACAACAAGTATTAGCTTTCAGTCTAAATTTAAGGATTTAGTTGTTATAGGTGTAACTGTTTGGCTGCAAGAAAGGCAGGAAGAAATTTTTAGTTCTTTGTAGTTTTGTCAGTTCTGGTTTTCTTGGCTATTTCTAGTTTTCTAAGGTAGTCTTTGATTTTTCAGGGGTTTTCTGATCTTAGGTATTTTAGTTTTTAATTTTTATTTATTTTTAGCACTTTTGTATGTCCTTTTGCATAGTTCCAGTGTGAAGAGGTTTACCAGTCAAAGGAAAGTTCTTGACCTGCTGGAGTCTAACATTCCCTTTTTTCTCCTAATACAGGGATGGCGGTTTCTTCTCTCCTTCGGATGAAACATGACCAGCTCTGGGGAAGAGGCAGCTTGGGAAGGACAGGGCCACGAAAAGAGCAGCGGAGACGGATAAGAACCTCCTTCCAGCCTCCAGGGCCACCTTTCACATACGCACACAGCACACGACGGAAAATGGCCGCCACCCACGGCGTAGGCACTCACCCTCCAGGAATCTGCGGTCAGAGAGTTCGAGGGGGAACCAGCTGGCAGCCGGTAGGAAAAGAGCTGCGTCTCCCCCGTTTCAGGCCAGCCCCTTAGAGGCCCAAGGCAGGGGACACCCACACTCTTCTTCCTGTGCACAGATCTGGATCACAGCCCTGAGGGCTACCTCTGTTACACACACAGAGGCAGCGCCGCTCCCGGAGTAAATCGAAGAGACGAGGCTTATCTATTGCAGCAGAATATATATTGAAAAGGGTGAATCTATTAAAGCAGGCCCGTCTGGCTGGTTTTTCCCGAGGTGTCCTCCACCCCCCAGATACACACACACACACACACACACACACACACACACACACACACACACACAGTCAACCTATTATAGCCGGAGCTTTTCTGGATTTCAGTCCAGGGCTTGAGAGGTCCTGGTGGCCTGGGTGTTAAAACCTTTGGCCCTGAACGAGGTACCAGAGGCAGGTCCTGCTGGTTCTTCTTTTTTAAATCCCCCCAGAAGCCAAGGAGATGTTCTTTGAGGTTCAACAAGAACTCTTAAAGACAAAGAGAAAACATCAAGACTAGAAAAATACAGCTAATATCATATAATATCGTAGAACATAATATACAGTTGTAGGCCATGTCCAAGTCAAGCTTTGGAAATAGCCAGGCAAGGAGAAGACTTCTCTCTTCATTTTGGGAGAAGTCCAGAGATCCTAACCATAAAAAGAAAGGAAAAGGTTTGGGACAGGCTGAGAAAAAAGCACGGAAGGAAGGAGGAAGGCAGCTCTGCCTTTGGGTGGCTTATTACTCTAAAGCCTCTCTTTTGCCACCCTGACTTTTCCTGCAGCCCTTACTGGTACAGGCAGGAATTTCTTCCACTTTCACTTTAGTTATTTATCTGTCCCTTCATTAAATCAATATCCCTCCTTTCTCCAAGGATGGGATTCAAGGAGATTGATAAGAATTTAAGAAGGTACATTTAAACTTTCACATCCTACAATTAAAGAAGGATTAAATGACATATTTGACAAAAGGTTCTAATACTTGAAGCGTAATTTCTAATAAAGATTTTTTCAAACCATGTCTGTGTCGATTCTTCAATAGTTGGGATGGAGAGAGAACTAAAAAAAGGGCTTTTAGGTGTGGGGGAGGCTGGGGGCTCATGCCTAACATGTCACATGCTGTATGGTCTCTGTCTGCGTTAGGTGAGGAGGGGACTCAGGTGCCTGCCTTTGAGGCCGGCGGAACCTCCTTCATGGGGGATTTCAGAGCAAAAGGGTCCCCGGCCGCCCTTTGCAGGGGCTTGAATGTGGTTTCTTCACCTTTCTGGGTTGGGATAGAAGACCCTTTGGCTCCCTCCTAACTTGATGATGTCTAGCACTGGGATTCCACCCATCATCACCCCAAAAACCTAAAAAACCAAGAGAAACTAGCTCCAGAGAACATGCAGAGTAAAAACAAATGTTACAGAAAAGGCATCCTGTATGACCAAGTTACTCTGCTGCTGTAGTCCCTTTTAATTTAGATTTTGGGCAGCACCCAGAATGAGAATGGCTGTTACAGGCTCCTCCTGTTCTCCTCCTCCTGGAGGAGGCCCAGCAAAAACCAGTTAAGAAGAAAGAGGCTTGCTGGAGCCACTGAATACAAAGGATGGCCCTTCCCTAAGTTACTTTGTATGGAATAGAAGGCACAGCACCCTTACTCCTGTGAGGCCTGAGCTACAGATAGTTCTCCTTATTAAAAACATAGTACCTGAGGGGTCCCAGCTGCACAGGAGTTTTGGTAATCCAATCCTCCCCGATCACTTTATGGGGCCTTAGCCCTGTCCCCCACCCCAGTGTTAGGGGGCCTTCAAGGTCTCCCTGCTCCTGAGGCAACGCAGATTGCGGCCCGGGAGGCAAGACTCCAGCAGCAGGCAAGACGATGAGAGGTTTCCCCAGCAGCTGGGCTTATGTACAGTATTAGAACACAGTTCCCTGAAAGTAACAAGATAATCCAAGGGGAACTGTTCCACTGCCATGGAAACTCTCCCTTGGTGAAAGCAGCCCCCCAAGACACCTGGACCTCTCCCCATAGGTCTGCCACTGGATTTGAATTTGGGCAGGTTCCTCAATCTAGCTGTTTTCCCTTCCAATCCTCCTTTCCATTTCCTTCCTCCAAAACATCTACTTCCAGCTTTGGGAATGGGTGACCAGGGACGGGGAAGTGCTCTGCTTCCCCTTTTTGGGGGGGTGCCCCTGCCTCAGCCCCACTTCCTTCCCATTCTCTTTCTGCACAGAGACCCTCCCCTCTGTCCTGTGTGGAAGGCAGGGGGGCATTCCCGGCAGAGGGCGGCCTGTTTCACGCCAAGGGGGAGCAGGATACATATCCCCTGGGGGTCTTGGGGATGTCATGGGGACCCGTGGTCTTGCTCCCAGTGTAGGTTGGGGGATAGGCTTGGCACGGGGGGCTGTGGCACGCTCTCCTCCCCATGCGGCCATCGGAAGTATGCGTTCCTTTTGGGGGTCCACAGCCCTTCGAGGCGGGGGGGTCTCCGTGGACCAGGGGAGGCCGGGCGCCCGGGCCCCACAAGAGGGCGGGATCCCCTTCCAGGACTGGGATGGAGGTCCAGGGAAAGGATGGCTCCCCTTTTTCTCTCTTCCTCCCCATTTTTCCTTCCTGCAAGCAACTCCAACTCGCCGCCCCCATCCAGCTCTATTTGAACCCCAGTCTGGTCTTCAGGAAGTTTCAGGTGAGCCCCCAACTCCCTCCCTCCCTCTTTCCAGTGCAGAAAGACAGAATCTGGGCCCTTTCTTCCACCCGCACCTTTGTGGTAGGGTTAGGTGTCTCCCCTTTTTGGGCCTGGATGGCCCTTCTTCCCAGCTGCCCTGCCCAAGGGGTCTTCGTCTCTCCTTGGGGGTCTCCAAGACTAAACCCTAGGAAAGGGGGACCTTCCTCTC